>BMAO01023897.1:0-25556 GCA_019973975.1 Trichonephila clavata | reverse complement strand
GAAGCATCTCTGCTTCATTTGGATAGGAAAATTTAATTTTGCACTGCAAGTGAATCACGGATCCAGAACTAGGAATTGAACTGAAAACCTTGCTATAGAATAAAATTTGGCTGTAGGAGAAATTTAAATATATTTAAAACATGTTTGAAACGTAAATTTTCAAGATACATATTGATAAAAATCTGTATAATTTGTACAAAGAAAATAGTTTTCCTCTTATTAAGTATTTTGAAATGATGCATCTGGAAAGCTAATTCTTTCCAATAAAATTACCATTAAATACGGTGTATAAAGCTTACCTATACTTTCAAGCTACATTTAAAAAAAATGGTATATTCGTTGTATAATACGCACCCTCTTTTTTTAGAAAGATTCTGAAATGTACGTATACAATGCTGTTGTGTTTTGAATTCATTTAGTCGAGGTATTATCCAAAGATTTTGAAAAAATAGTGTATTTCTGAAACTATATCCTTTTACGTTCATCAGGTGTGTCATTTCTTTTAAATAAACAGTATTCTGATCCATCTAGAAGTATAATTCTTCTTTTTACGCTGATCTCTTTTTTTTAAAATTTTTGAAGCCATTATTTATACATATACCCGGATGTATAACTCTTACCCGTAAAAAGTGCACATTTTACGCTGGTTTTTACGGTATCTTTTCTTGTATCCTACTTCTCTGAAACGAGATTTGTACAGATAATAGCATATATTTGTGATTACCCATAAGCTTAATGTGACGCATTTGAACAAATCCTGCAAATATTCTACGAATGTGTATATTTAAAGGAGAAAAACGTATCAACCAGATCTACACACTTTAAAATTGGCAAGCATGTTTATTTTGTCAAGTTGATATCTAGAAAAAAGGATTTGAGGATTTCGATTGATAAAGGAGAGTTTTGGGTGACAATATAGACTAAAATTTCCGTTATCGATGCGTTAAAACCATTGACATGAAATTTGGCCAACTTTTTTTTATCGAGGGGAGATCTGCTAAAAAGGAAAATAAACGTTCGAAGCCAGCAGTCTATCACCAAGTTGTATTGGAATTAACTTCCGTGTTGTAGAGAAACTCTGATCATCTACCTAATCAAGTGTTTTAAGTGCATTTCAAGTATCAATAAATTTGACACAATTGTCTGAATATATTGTAGTAAACTGTCGCCTTTTGGTGATAAATAGTGTATGAGAAACAGTGCTGAGAGAAAAGAATAGTTCCAAATGTACCGCTCTGTATATTGAACAAATACACTATTCATCAAAGTAAAAGAATAATTACAGTAATAAAACGTAGCAACTGATATTTTATGAGAAAATTATTGTGAGCTAATTAATAAAATATTTTCTAAATTCACGACGAGAGAAGTGAAAACAGATGAGCAAAGGCGTAGGCACCGAGTAAGGAAGAATAAAGATAAGATGCAAACCGGCGTGCCTGAGCACTGCCGAATGCAAATTAGTGAGACAGAAACACATATGATGGGATAATGGTCTTAATTGAAATTGTTACAGACGTAGAAAATAATTCTTAAATGGCAATGCAAGACCCAATACAACAAAGGGTGTTTCTGAACACATTTCGTCATTTAAGAAGAGAAGGATTGAATCAACCGGCCTTTAGCCCTGATCTTGCCCCTTCAGGCTTCCATGTTTCTGCAGCATTTGATGCCAGAACTAACTAAAAATACACTTTAAAATAACCGAAATGTGCAATAAGCTGTTAAAGAATTTCCTAAAAACACTGAACATAATTTTGACAAAATGGTTTCTGGAAATGTATTTAACTACGTTGTGGTCCCTTCGACCGCGGATGTGAGAGGGTCCAAGTAAGAATCGGACAATTATCAATGTAAACAATTTTACTTACTTTTCCCACTTATTTGACTTAATCAAAAACCTTAGAATGCACTCTAATAACTAAACCTGAGGAGCAATCAAATTTGTTAATCTAACAGTAATAAAAGTATTTATATACTCTTCTGTGCGCTCTTGCTTCAATACTTGCAAGGGAGGTCAGTAGGGTAAAAATCATGGAATGATCGATTTTGAGTTTTTGATATTTCTGAAATCTGTATTTCATAACTTTTTTAGGGATATAACATTTATGCCATATATTCAATTAGAACTATGTCAAAATGACTTTTAAAAAATTATCAACTGGTGGGCCACGCCCCTTTTGACAGATATTTGCCTTTTAAATATCCTGAAACAATTGCAAAGCCTTCTTTTTGTTTATTCAAACGCAATTAACTTTAGATAACAGTTGACTGTTCGATTAACTGTATTAGTTTGGTGGCGGAATTTCGAGTTACAACATGTTTCCAAGAGTTTTAAAGTATTATTTCTTTGAATTTATCAATTTACTTTCACAAGGTATGATTTTTTTCAAAACTACTATTTTCATAATTTATAATTTTAAAATTACTTTTTAAAAAAATAAAATTTTTCTAAATTTACTGTATGTGAATAAAAAAAGCTGCAAATTTACATTATATATTCCTTAAGCATACTTATGGATACTGAAGTGATATTTTGAAAATATTACAAAAAAAAACATTTAGCTAAGAGCACATGTGTCAAAAAACAAACAACTTTGAATAAATTCAGTGTTGATAAATAAGTCTGTTTTTTAAAAAAACTAATTTTTAAAAAAAAATTATCACTTTAGTATAAATATAAATGTTACTTAACTGTACAGACAAGTTTTTAAACTTAAATATTCAAAAGTTTCTGAATGAATTGTACATACAAAAATTCAGATGTGTAATATCATTTGTCATTGCAAGAAGCTAGTTAGATACATAAAAATACCTAAATATCATGTTTAAAAACATAAAAACAGTTTTATTTTTGCTGTTTAAGAAATCATGTGTACAGTTTAGAGAAACTTTTGAAATTTAAAAGTCTTAGAAACTTATGTTTGCATGTAAACACACAGAACACATATGAAAACTTTCGAAATGACGTAAAATCATGTTTTTTCAAATGCACACTAAAACCATATAGATAAATTTTTCCCATTATATTTATGATGATATTTGCTCTACTTTGATATTTGTAAAACATAAATGCTACAAATTCTTCTAAAATTTATAGCGATTTTGTGATAATAGATGTAAATTTTACAAAATATCTCGTTAAACAAAAACTGAAAAATGTTATGTATGTATTTTCTGACAATTTGAAAACATTTGTGATGTTTTTTTTACTTAAAATATATTGACTTGATGCTAATGTTGAATAAAATGTGGCAAATACATGTTCGAAGTCATAATTTTTGTGATAAAGTGACATTTCATGTTAAAAATGCATTTTTCAAAAAGTTTGTTTATAAAAATTTATGTTCTTTTTTCTCAGAAAATAATGCAAGGATGCTCATAAAATTTCAGTAAAACATAACTCATATGTACACTGAACATAACCATGTACACTGAAGTGTGCCTTTATAAATTTTCTCAAAATAATTTAACATAAAGCATTTATCGTAGAAAAAAAATGAAAATTTTCAAGAAATTCATAGTAATATTTTTATATTGCATGGTTTTGAAAAAACTTAACATTATATTTGAAATATCTCACTTCAGCATAAATATTAAAGTCTAATTAATATTCAGACTAAATCAGAAGTCTTAATATTTAACAGTTTCTGAGAAAAAGTACACATATATATGTGATGATACGGGATGATTTTTATCATTACCGGTAAAGCTTGTTATGCACATAAAATTACATAAAGTTCATGTTTAAAAACATAAAAACAGTTTTCTTGTTTTGGATATCATTTATGTAATATTTAAAGAAACTTTTTAATTCTGATACTTTAATAAATTGTGTTTACATGTGAATATACAAAGCACTAGTGAAACTTTTCGAAATGTCATATATTCATGTATTATATTTCTTAATTTGTGTCTTCTTTTTCTATAAATTTATTGTATGCATGAACTGGAATTTTTTATTTTATATTTCATATATATTGTGAATACTGAAGTGAAATTTTTGAGATATTCCTCAGACATTTAGCTAAAAGGCAGATGTCGTAACATAGAAAAGGAAAATTTTTATAATATTCATTATTCTACTGTGCAAAAATTACATTTTTAAACAGGCTGATCAATTTTTAAAAAAAATTTCACTTCTGCATAAAGATAAATGTTAATTTAATCCACACATAAATTTTTAAACTTTGTTTTCAATAGATTCTTAGTAAAAGGTACATAAATATATCCCAAAATGCAATGCCCTTTTTCGTTGCACAAAACTTGTTACATACAAAAAATACACAAATTTCATGTTTAAAAACATAAAATCAGTTTTCTTGCTGTTGTTTTGGATACCATTTATGTAATATTTCAAGAATCCTTTTAATTCTGATACTTTAAGAAATTGTGTTTACATGTGAATTTATAAAACAGTAATGAAATTTTTCGAAATGTCGTATAATGATGTATTACCAAAACCGTATTTTCATGTATTGACACATTTTTACATGGTATTTATACTTATAGTCAACGTGGATGGACAGTAATGTATCAGAATAGAAAATTCTTTAAAAATTGATGCATAATTTGAGAAAAATGATGCAAATGCTATAAAATATCTCGATAGATTAAAAGTGAAAAATGCTATACATGTATTTTCTGAGAAATCTAAGTAAAAGAAATAAGTAAAAAGTCTTAGAAGTTATTGAGAATAAGCTAATATTTAAAAAAATAGTGCAAATACAGATTGTAATTCATAATTTTTTTGATGAAGTGACATTTTATAATAAAAATGCAATTATCTCAAAACGGTGTTTTTAAAAATGCGTGTACCCTTTTCTCAGAACCTATTCAACGGAAGCACTTGCAATCTTCACTGACTATTACTGATATGTTAATATATATACTGAAGTGAACTTTTATTAATATACCAATAATATTTTGTAAAAGTCAGTTATCGTGAAAAAAAATGACATTTTTAAAAAATATCATAGTGATACATTACGATGAAAGTTTTTGAAAAAACTAAACAATATATTTGAAAAAGCTCACTTCAGTTTAAATAAAAAAGTCTAATTAATATACAGAAAAAAATTTAAGTCTGTACATTTAATATTTTATGAGAAAAAGGCACATAAAAATGCTCAATTTAACATTAGCGGGATAGGGGGTACCGACTTATCTTAATCATTCTTTCTTAAATTAACAATACTAAGTGCGACCAGCGGTCGCTAACACTATGCTTTCTTGTATTCAATTTTCAACCATCATCCCACCTACTCCACAACTAGCACTTAAATAGAAGATCGATTTACACAAAACCAAGTCATATCTACAGAAAGTGGTTTTCAAATAAAATCGCAGTTAAAAAGAGTATTTTATCAAAAAGGATTAGAGTAGAAACGCATATAGAACCCGTTACAGCTGTACGATACATGTATCAATGTCGATTCCACGGAAAATTAGCCTGAGATTGCTTTGAATATTCTTGCTTGTAATACTACGTTCCTTCGAAATGATATTGTTGTAAGCATATAAAGTTGTCTCTTAAGGTATCCGACTACGTTGAAAATGCCATTTTCGGTCAAAAATCACATTTTCTTTTTATTTTACCATTTTAAAGTTCAAGCAATTAGCTTTCTAAATCTGTCTTTGTTTTGTCTGTGCGATAATTAGAAAAAAGGTTACAGGTGTTTAAAATATTTTTACAGCTGTCATTCGAAACCGGAAGTGGTGAAATCGAAACCGGAAGTTGTCTGTTTAACATGCTTTTTACCGATAATTTTTGCAGTTTCAACCCATTATAATTTTAAAAACTATTTCTGACAACTTTTTTAATTATTTAATTTATGGGCAACAATTTCGATCTTTTAATTCGAGTCTTGCGATTGGCAACATTTGTTTCTTCTGACCTCACATGCTTTTGTTTTGATTTGGGCCTTACGAATTTTGATCCTAAATTTCTTCTAAAAACTTAACTTTTTTCGATTTAATTGTACAATTTTTGATCGTTGATGGTTTCTAGACATTCTGCTTTTAAAAATTCAAGTTATAATGGTTCATAAAACTATAAAAATAACTTCTTGAAAATGCAACAGTGGACTGATAACAGTAGATTGGTAACAAAAACATTGGAAGTAGCAAATATTCAAACTTGTAATGAACAAAAACTGGATTCACTGAAGAATTTTTCACAGTGCAAAGAATGTTTTAATGGAACATTAAGAGGTTATGGAATATTTTATTTAAATATTTTGGGAAGTATGTTTTTCTCAATTTGTGTTTCTTCAATTGTTTTGAGAAGAATCTGTACCTGCATGAAGATACTTGTTTGGACTGACTTCTAATGTGACTTTAAAATGCTCCAAATGTACTTTTATTGTCAATTTTTCAGCTACTAAAAAGTTTAAAAACCAAACTTCAATTAATTTGCAACTTATTTGTGGAATGTGAGTTATTGGAAGATGACATTTGTCTGCGAAAAAGTTACGTGCTAAGCTGAATATGCCCTGTATGGCAAAAAGAGCATATAGACTTTGTGAAAGAAATATCTTGGCTGCTGCTACATCAACGGCTAAAGATGTCATGAATGCTGCTGTGTGGGTAGTAAAAAGCATTACAAAATGTTCCAACACGTCAATTGGAGAATGTGGAATATCCGTTGACGACAGATACATGGACATTCTTCCCTAAAAGTTTCTATAGAAACTTTATCCATCGCCACTGGGAAACTTCCAGATTAGGAAATTATGTCTAAGTTTTGTAAAATTCTAAATGTCTAGTCGAACATGCGTGTTCCTGCATTCATCTGGTATTTACTTCAATCATGGAATCTGTTAGTGCGTACAAAATCTTCGTGTGATTTTATACCACGAGATCTTAAAACAATGTTGATTTCTATGGTGTGTGATGGTGATTCCCAAGGATACATTTTAGTTAAAGATCTATTTGATGTCAACAGTGTCATAAAATGAGTGCCTAATATACTTCTAAGAAAGAGTGAGTATTCGGCAAAGAAAAAGCCAGAAAAACCTCGGTGGGAAAGAAAAACTTTCCAGTGTTATGATTAATAAAATTCAAAACTATTATGGCAGTAACACCAATCACGTCAAAGCTCTGCTAAGTGCGACATTTTTTCTCGGTGGCTCCATCAGAGAGATACCCATGTATGCACCATGCCCAACTGGAGCTGAGAGCTGGTGTGAGTATCAATGAAGAATAGCCACCGGAAAAAATATATATAAATAAAGGTGTAAGCCTTTCCATGAAACTTTTAAATATTGTTAAACCTGTCTATACAAAGTTGTTTGATAAGCAGTTATTATAAAATTGCCTCCACGGTGTGACACAAATGTAAACAAATCATTTAACGCGTTTTTTTGGCAAATTGTTCTGAAAGAAACTTTTATTGAGCTGAAAACATTTTCTTTGGGTACCCATATTGCTGTCATTATTTTTAACAAAGCTTTTATTTGTTTGTTTGAAAGCTTTTGGCATAAATGCAAATTATTATACACTGCGTGATGACAGATTTCTTGCCATCATTCGCACAGTGACTCGAAACAACATTCTTTGCCTTTTTAAAAATCAGCCAGAAAAAAAATATAGGGCCAAAGAAAGTTAAAATTTAATAAAATACCAAGGAGTGGAGGTGTTAAATATAAATCATTAGAGTTTTAGTAATATACTTGTGATATTTTGTTTTGAAATTACATTTATAAAGTTTAAATGCATTTTTCTCAAAACTGTTTTTTTGTAAATTTCTTGATATTTCAAATGTGATATCTAAAGAGCCAATAGAGATACTTGTATGAAATTTTACACAAATGTTATTAATAGTATTATCTAGAGGTTGGACTAGCAGCTAAGAAATTGAACAATTTTTAGTGATTTTATAGTTGGATTTCCTTATAAAAGTATCGAAAATTTGAATGAAATTCATAGGTTGTAGCTTCGATTAGCTATAACTTTTGATTAAATGAAAATAATTTAAAACTTGTAGTACAACCTCTAGAAATGTGTTTAAAAAATGTGCTGCAGCAATTTTTTTTGTAAAATATAAATTATTTTTAAAAATAGAGCCTTTGAAAACCAATTAAAAAAATTAATTAAAATTTCCTTAAAATTTTAAATTTTTGTAAATTTTAATGTATGGATATTATTTATAACTGTATTTTTTATCATAGTGCAAAAAATGAAATTAAAAATGTAAAATTTTTAGTGAATTTTAGAAAAATAAAAAAATAGGTCTCCGAAAGTAGTTGGATACCTTAAGAGTACTTGTACTGAGATATGTTAATTCGTGTTTTTTACTCATTGAATTAAAAAAAATGTTTATTTACGCAACAAAAATGTGAATATTTCGTATATATATTTCATATTCATATATCAGAACGAAAGTATGAGAATGTATTTGTAATATGTACAATCATTTGAAAAATCGAATGCAAAATGCCTTCGGATCCATCACAACGAGTTGTTTTCTTTGTATTTCAAGAAAAACGGGAAAAATGTTTCGATTTGTTTCTTCAGGAAACTTTTTCGATATGTCTTGAATCTTTTTGTTGTATTATGTGCGAAAATATTTTCTCGGCAGTGCTACCATTTTTATAGTAATTTTAAATATCCTCAGCCGGTGGTAAAAATAAGGTTCGTTTGAAGGACCTTATAGAAATAATTACATGCATTATAACTGATTCATACTTAATAAAGCATTTGACGCGTAAGTCAGCGTTTCTCAAACTGTGGGGAGCACCCCCTAGGACGGCATGATAATCCTACAAGGGGGGAGGGACCATATTGAAATTTCAAAAATAAAATTACGTTAAAAAATTACAAATCTACTAAAAGAAAGCAAATATATATATATATGCACACATACATTCGGACATAATAAAAATAAAATGCACATTTACACTGATATAACATACTTATAAGTGTATAAATTCTGCACAATGTATTTGATTATTAATCTCACATTACTAAGTGAAGAATAAGTTTATAACAATTACTAGGGATTAACGAAGGCTTGTCACATACAAAATTTAATACTTATCTTGATAACTTGTACGGGTTATGATTAAAATCGTATTGTAGCTTTAACGTCAGAAAGCATTATTATTGCATTCAATACATTGTTATTGTATAAAGGGGGCGTGATGAAAATTAAGATTGAAAATTGAGTCGCAAACGTTGAAAACTTGAGAAACACTGGCGCAGATGTGGCACCTAATCGGCACCCCTCTCTCTCCGTCATGCGCGTCTCTATGTGTGGGGAAAACAAAGCATCACCAACAAATTCCATAAAAACAATTAGTTTTATTTATTCTTTGAACACACACTTAAACAACCACAAGTGAAACTACTAGAGGAAACCTAGGAGTGATATCTAAAGCGTTGTCTATTCTTAATACCCAACTCTAAGTAAACCCGACTACGTGAAATAGATAAGGAGAACAAGCGCTAATGAACCGATAGCTAATTCTAATTCTACTATCTTAAATCTTCAATCTAATAATTTAATCTAAGCAATTACTTCCTTTACTCGTGCTAGGTTTGTGAATGAAATATTCCAATATTCTCACTTACGTAACAGCTTCACAGTTCCTTCTATCTTACATCTACAAAACCTATAGACTTTATATCGTCAAACTAATTTACATATCACGTGTTTTTCTTGAAAGGTTGTGAATTAAAGTGAATGCCCCCAACACCAACGTCTACTGGGACGTTACAATATTTCCTTCCTCATTACTGAGCACTTTTGAAAGCTAAACATGGACGGATAAAAAACTTTCTTTTTTATGTTCTCTAAACATCGCTTAGAGTTACAGAAGCCAAAAAGAGTGTACTAAAGTATTATCAGTGTAAATTCACTAATAATATTTAAGTATTCAAAAAAATTTCGCTGGAAAATCTAAAACAACGTGCGTGCGTGTTTCAATGAAATTCGTACTTTAAAGTATTATCATGCTTATTGCGCTGTTGTATGGAGATTTTCTTCATTTCAAACTAGATAAAGTTACATTTTAATAGTTTTAATTACATTTTATATTGTACGGGTTTTTTCTCGATCAGTATTAGAGTGAATTTGTACAATAAAAGCATTGTGTTATATTAGTATGTTCCTAATTCTTGAATTGTATTACAACGAGTCTGTGGTGTAGGTATGCAATGTTAATGTATTCTCTTAACATTTGAGGTGGTCGCGGTAGCCTAATAGTCAAGGTTACGAACTCGTGGAAGGCGTGTCTCGAGTTCGAACCTAATATCATTGAAGAATCGCCATGTAGAATGGGTCACTGCACGTTAAATACATCACAGCTCAAAAGTCCTTCCGCTGGCGAGATGTAGCAGTTTAGAGACGGTTGTGCTAGATCACAGGCTAATCGACCATAGTTGAAAAGGACGAGGTCCTTTGACTGTAACTCTTGTTCAGCATTATTTAGTCCGATGATAATATAACTCTCATTACTTCGCTTATCAGTTTATGTACGGGGAAATTCCTAATTTCAAATTAAAGTTCGCTTTTTATATTAGTTGGTAATACATTTCATATTTACCGAGTTCTGGAAGCATGTTACAGTGAATCCATGTCTTAAAAGCACTTAGTTATGGGGGATATTTTCAAATATTGAACCTTATAGTAAAAAATCCGCATTACAAAAATGCCTTGTTATACTGGGGCTCCCTATGCCATAACTAATGTGATACTAAACATTTTTAGTTTTATTCCAAGTTATAAACGTCAACTTATAATTTGATTTTTCTTTGTTTAGAAGAGCCATTTTTTGAGTAATATCCAAATATAAAGAAATCTTTTTTGTTTACAGCATCAAGACAAATAGTAATCAAATTCAGAATGGTTCTCTTAGTAAGCGATTGAAAAGAAAAAATTGCCCAATAGATTACTTTTCACCGAGTCTCAAAAATGAAACCCTCAAACAAAAAGAAAACAGTATTTAGCTTGGTACCTTATTTGCAAAGTATTACCTCCAAACTGTGGTCTCTTTGGATCCACTATGTAACAGCTTCAAAAACCCATAAAAAATCTATAAACGTAATGTTACAAAATCGAAACTTTATACGATTATTAAATGTGTAATACATAAAATAAAGCACTGTATGTGCAAAATATTCACATTTAAAAAAAAAAATAGTTTTATTTTTTTTAAATACATTTTCATGCACACATTTTACCCGTTCAAAAAATAAATGCTCTAGTTAACAACAATAACTTATTATTTTATGTCATGCATATATATTACCCTATTATATGAAAATTATATTCATGATAACTTAATTTCAAAAATTGAATGCAACTGTTTTGTTATATAGCCGAAAATTCGGAATAAATTATTGCACGATAAATTTTTTAATCATGGATAGATTCCCATCAAATCCTTCAAGACCCAGAGTTTACTTTGGATCTCACGAAGGATGAGAGGACATCTTCGATTTGCTATATCTCTAGGAACGATATTTTCGAGAGTTCTTGAAGATTGATCTATGAGAAAATTCTTATATATGTGGAAGAATTTCTTGCGAGATAAGTATGAAATGTTTCTTTAACCGAACTCGGAAAAATATTTCCCTCAAGGAAAACATTTAGAATTTTTTAAATTCATTTTGGTTTCTAAAACCTTATATAATAGGACATGTATGTAAAAAAATACATATTTTCCGACAAATTTTTTTTATTTTTGTGGCCCCGGTAGCCTAATGATTATGAACACGGACTCGTAGTCTGCGGGTTATGAGTTAGAGACTAACTGCAAAAGACCCACCTTTCAGAGGGGGCCGATGCACATTAATTCTGTCGAGGATCAAAGTTGGTGTGATGTGAAGAAAGGAGAGAGAGGTACTAGCTCAGGTGTCGCACACGTTACTTGACCATGATTCAAAATGTCGAGGTCCGTCACCAATAGCGCTCGTGGAGTTTTGTTGTATGACGCTAATAAGCACTCACTTACTCTTCCTATTGAAATATGTCACCGTGGCCGCGGTGTTTAGAGGTCAACGTAAAAGACTCGTGGCCAATGTGTCATGAGTTCGTTCCTAGTACCGCTGAAGCCTCGTAGGGGAGCTATGCAGCTTAAATCTGTATAGACCTCAAACGTCCTCCCGTTGATGTGGTGTGGTAGCTCGGAGAGGGGGTGCCAGATCAGGTATCTTCCTCGTCACTTGACCATGGTTCAAAATTTCGAGGTCTTTCGCCAAAAGCCTTCTAGGAGCTGAGTAGTGCGATGTTTATTTTCTTTCTCTTCACACAAATGTGTGTCAATAGTATACAGTTGTTTTCGACCTCTTTTTGTTGTTGCTGCTGTTGTTGTTGCAGTAAACTTTTAACAATTTCAAAATTGGCCGGTACACTTACAATAAAATGTTTAAAAGAATTTTACTTATCTATAATACACTATGAAAAATATTTTATCATAATTTTCAATATTAAATGAAATAATATATACGAAAAAAGACAATAAAATGTTTGAGTAATTAATTACAAATTAATTATAAGAATACATTTATGTGATGTTTGAGCTTGATGATTTTTGAGAATTTCTCTTACATTGGATCGTATAAATGATAATGCCAATCTCATTTCGTCATCTAAATAAAAAATTCTCCATCTTCTTTTACAGTTTTGTATTTGTTAATGCTGAAAATCCGAATTCACGCAAATATGATGTAGATAATTGCAAAAATATTTTTAAAGCCTTTTTGACTTTTATGAGATAATAATCTCCAATTTTATTGCAAGATGAATTGACTCTTTCAAAAGTTTTGAAAGTAAATACAGATTATTACAGAGCGAAATTAGATTTTGCTCTTCATTCACAATTTATTCATATACAGATGTTATCACAAATGGAAAACGAACCCAATAAAATATTTTATATCCCTCTATTCATGAAAGAATAAGTTAAATGTACCAAAATTCCTGTGGATTTTATTTTTTTGTCTCAGATTAGAATTAATAATTAAAAAAAAGAAATGAGTCTTACAGTAGTCGCATATGATGTGTAAACAGCTGACTTGTTATAATGGTAAATACGCAATAATGACTTTAATCCTGAAAGAAATGAATCAGTTATGACTGGAAATAATTTTCTATCAAATAATTATATCTTTAATGAAAATTTAATTTAATTAACACAAGGAGTAATGTAGTATTTTATCAAAAATATTTATTATTGTTCAATTTTGGGAAGAGCGGAGACAATAAATTTATGAAAACTAAAGTATGACACATATACTTGTGATTTCAAAGTATTTAAAAATCGTTGAAAAATGGCGTCAATAACAGTACCACTGTCAGTTGTCGAAACATTTCGATTAGTGTTCATTTCGAACTTGAGTTCATCTTTCAGAAAAGCTATGAGTGGCTCAGCTTCTGGCAAACTGAAGTTAACGTAAAAATCACCTCTCAAAATCATGGGAAGCGAGTGATAGTTTTTTTTTAAAGAGCAGAACCACCTTCGGTATACGGTAAAAGTACAAAATGCAGGAAATCTTTAATTTTTTTTAACTGTTTGATTCGGAGAAATGTATGCGACCACCAAAATGACAAGACTGGCTGGTATGGGCGGTAGGCGGGCGTCTTATATTGCTACGTCTTATATTGCTTGGACCCCCAGACGAGGGTAGTGAAGAGACACCGTCAAGCGCATGCTTAAAAATTAGAAATATTAGAAAATATCAAAAATACCCGTTTACTTAATAAGTTTTTTTAATCGAGAAATATTTTTAATCACAATTAAAAATATTATATTGACAGTGACGGGAATTTACCTCAAAGTATGAAAATGATAAGCACTTAAATATTTATTCAAATAATTCCATGTTACTTACTCCTATTTTTTTAAGAATGATGAGCTTTGTCAGACGCTTAACAGGAAATATAATTGTTAATATATAGTTAACACATATATAAATATATCCTCAGATTTCACACAGAAAGAGCCCTTAGACTTTGACATTTGAGCGTAAGAATAGCAAGTTTATTCTGGATGAAGTCTAATAAGACTTGTTGGTATGTGCGGTAGGCGGGCGTCTTAATTGCTAGTAGAGTTGGACCCCGCGACGAGGCTAGTGAAGAGACACCCCTAAGGTGCGGAATTGGTCAAATCAAACACCGCGCGCTTCCCCCTACTTCCTGTTACGCATTTCCGTCCCTTTTCACGAAATCACTCCAATAAATATCCAGCAACCGAGAGTAAAGATGTTACACATCAAAAAAATGGTGGCAAACTTCAAGAATTTGGTGGCACACAAAAGTGCCGCTCCACAGTGGTTAAGAATCACTACACTAATATATCAAAAATTTAATGATTTTCATCCACAAACCAATATTTCTTTCAAGAGATAAACCACACAGAAAATGTTTTTGACATACAGTAGAACGTAATTTATCCGAATCAATTGGGACCGGAGACCGGTCGGATATGCGATTGTTCGGATGACTGAAACTCGAATACGATCCATGCAGTTTATGAAACCGGACACTACGAAAATAAAAAAGCATCACATGCGGGAAACATGCTTGAAAAAAAAAGCAATATAGGTGCAAAATGTCGCAATTTTACCTTTATTGTGGAAAACAATCACCTGTTTTTCGCTGTCCCATTGTACACCTTCATTTTTTCGCTGCGAAGTCTCTGATTCTCTTGAGCAGCAGTAGTGGAGTAGGACAGCACTCTGATTGTTGTTCGTACCACTCCATACCTATTTCTAACGCAGAAAAGCGTCAGCGTTTGATGCACCCTTGCTACTTTCGTTGATGTTGTTGTCCTCGTCTTCACCCGTTTCATCGTCGACAGGGTCGGATTCTTTTTGCACGGAAGTCAGAATCTCGTCATCATTCAGCATTTGAAATCCTGTAATCTTCTGCATCGTATGCCATCCAGGTTTCTACATCTTCTTCATCGCAATCTTGAAATTCTAGGATCGATTGAACAAAGTCGGTAATCTCCTCCCTGTGATCGCCATTGAAGTCTTTTTCGCCTTCTAAATCTGACCACAGCTTATTCTATGCATTTTTCACCAAATAACACTACTGAAATTCCCCAAATATGCATCACATTCGGTTTTCCCGTCGCTTTTTGCTTCGCGCGAAAAAACTGTTGACCATTGCACTGTTCAAAAACGAATTCAGTTGACAAAAAAAAAAAAACTAGTCCGGATATTTGACGTTTCGGATAATAAACGTTCGGATAAACGTCGTTCTACTATAATTCCAAAAGTATCTTTTTTTATATCAGTGTTCTGAAATCGAGGCAATTTTTGACATAAGCAAATGTGGAGGAAATCAACATGCAATGTTTTTTTCTTTTCCCTAATGTTTCGAGTGCTGAAGACCTAATCAGTCAGGCACTAATCAACTAATCCGTCTGGATCCGGATTTTTTACTTGGGGAGTGTTTCTTTGAAGATTGATTTAGAGGTACTGCTTTCACTGGATAGGTGGTTTTAGCAGTGATAAGGATGTATGGACTTTCGCTGACTTTTAAGGAACTGTGTGTGTATGTGTGTGTTGTGTGCCGAAAGATTTTTACGGTGGTGACTTTACCAGTTCGTTGAAACGTACCTGCGTTAAGCCTTCTCATTATTTACTGCAAAGTTTTCAAACTTTCGATTTAGGCACTTTTTTCTTGCTTGTTTTAAATGAATTTCTTTGGAAGAGAAAAATGAGAAAACTTGTGCAATTTTATATTGGAAACAACTCTTACAAAGATGATACAAACATTCCCGTATTTTATCGTGCATAATTTTAGACCCAAATATTTTTTGTATTATATCTAGTTAACACAAATATATAAACATAACTGTTAAGAATACGGTATCTTTATAAAAGTTATTAATGAATTCAGCAAAAGTTTCTTCAAAGTTATTCATTAATTACAGTAAATGTGATTTAATTCTCATTTGTTCAGATTATAATATTCTTGCTTTTAGTAGACTTGGTTCCCTTTGAACCATTTTTTTTTCCATTTATGTTTTTAAAAATATATTTAAGCATTTCATATAACGTTTCTATAAAAAAAATGATACAAAATGAAATTTTTTTCACATATTATGCACACAATTTTAAAAATTAAAAGTTTTGAAGAAAATTTCGAAATTTTTTACATTTTGCTCCTTTTGTAATCGATTATTTTTTGTCCTGGAATCTTTTTGTAGTTTTCTTAAGGATGCTCTAAACAACTTTAGGGATCGGTTTTACAATAACTTAATTAGCTTTGGAGAACAAAATAAAATGTTGTGTGCATGCTAAAATTCAATGAAAAAGCCAATATCTCGTACATTAAATTTTTTAAAAAAAATATTCAGTTTAAAACAAAATGGATCCTTAATAATTTTACATGCTTTATACATAACACACAGGGGAAAAAAGCAAGTGATTGGTAAATAATTGTGGAAGAAGTAGAATTTTGAATGGACTAATGTATCAAAAAACACAAATTGAGAAAAATCACTTTAAAGTTTATAACTCTGAAAAAATAATTATAATCAGCTTAAATAAACTTAAAATACCACTTTAAACAATTAGCTATATAATTTTCTGTAAAATAATTGTATTTACTTTTTCCATCCATAAATTTTTATAAACGTTAAATTTTTAGAGAGTATTAATTGCACAAAAAATTTCAAGATAAATGCTAAAAAAGTTTTTCTTTCTCTCATGACAGAAATTTTAGTTTTTTCTTCACATAATATTGAAGTATTATACTTGTATGAAAAACATATAAAGAATAAGAGCTGAAATTTTTTATAGTGTCTCAATTAAAAAAAAATTGCATGCACACACTTCATAAAGGGAAAAAAAGTACATTATTCTAATGCCTCTGTAATAACCTGCTTATATATTAGGCGTATTTTTTTTCATAGTTATTATTTCTTTTTTTAAAATGTATTTTTTTTTATTAAAAGGCACTTTTTTTTAGCTTTTTCATCCTAAAAGGTAGCTTGGTAGAATTGTCTAATATGTTTCCAAATGAAGTTTTATCCAACTGTTAAATTTCCGACATGCAACAATGATATATCAATTAAAAGTTATAATGCAAAGAAAAGGATTAAATAAACATAAAAAAAAACGATAGAGCTCGGTTATTTTTGGGGTACCAAGTCCTCTTAATTTTAAATGTTTAAATATGCCTAACTGTATAATCAGTTCTGAATGTTACAATTTTACTGTAGATAATGCTTTAATTCGAAACAGACACATTAGGAAAATACGGTTATATATTTTAATACTTGTAACAGATGCTCTTAGATTTATACTTAATAAATTCACACAAGTACGAAACACATATATAAAGTCGAAAAGTGAATAACTCACTCCTTTATCACAAAATTGCTGGAAGTAATAGAACAACAGACTTGAAATTAGGCAGACATGTTTCTTTTTTGAGTAGGAAATCTCTAAAAACGGTTTTTGGGGGAATTGACCCCCATAAGGGTTTGGAAAAGTTATAGACCAAATATCTTGTTTTTTGAAGACTATAGATTATAAAATCCGGTAACAATGTTTTTTGCTATTTTTGCTTAATCGATATTCGCTAAGAACGGATTTAGAGAAAATCGTCTCTTACATTGGCGTAAAAGCCAATATTTATGTATTTGTTGTAGATAATATTTTTACATTGAGTGATAAAAACGAATCAAGTAAATACCAGGTTTTTCTCAGCTATATTTGTTTATTTTACTTCACTCTTTTTATTTGCTAAATTGTTCTGTCCTTAGAGTTTAATTTGCAATTTGCTGAAAACCCCTTGCGAAGGAGTTCTTCAAATATTATATATTTAACCATTTATCATTTACTAAATTTCCCAAATAAAATTTAAAGACATCTCCAATATTTACTTACATAACTGAGCTTAAAATAAAAGAAATTAGTGTAGAATAAATTTTTTTTAAAAAAGTGAAGTTGATTGACATAATAGTAAATAATTAGGAAAATATCTTATAGGATTTTAGGAATTAAAGAAAATATTAATGCAAAACATAATGATTCACCTAAAAAACAAGAAAAAAAATGAAAAAAATTAAGTAAAAATGGAAATTAGTTTGAAAAATCAAACCTACACAACAAGATGTTACTCATTTTCTCTCATTCCAACAAAATAAAAACTGGATCGCTCTTAAGATATGTGAATACCTTCGTAGCACTTTTTTTGAAAAATATAAATTTTCAACTAAATAAACAGTTTTTTTTTATTTTAAATGGGGCATAAAATTAGGAATTCAAGTAAAATTTCCATAAAATTAAAAAAGATTTTGGATACATTGGGAATTTTGAATTTTATTGAAAAATTGCAGTTATGGTAAACCTGGTATTGAAAATACTAATATATTCGAATAATATTTACACATTACATAATAATGGCACTATCCGTGCTTAGAATTTATAAGATTAGTAATACTTTTAAAAGTTTTTAAAATATGTCGTCTTTTATGCAAGAACTCAATTTTTTACAAAAATCTAATGTTATTTCTCACAAAAAGTGCAATAAAATACAAAATATATACACAGAGATTAGATCATATTCTGTTCTAGAGATACAGCTAAATAAAACGTTTTCTGAAAGTTTGAATTCAATATTTTAAAAAGAAATATTATAGTGAATTTCACCGTGAAGCAAAGAATAGAAAAATAGTTTTTCAGAAAATGCATTTATAAAGATTTTACTGCATTTTAAAAAATTTTCCACTAATTGTACATTTTGTAAACTTACCATGTTTATAGGTTAAGGTCTCTTTAGTTTCATGTTTAGCTAATTCCGGCTTTTTTTAAGGTAACTGGGACGTCTGCGACAAGGGAAAATGAACCTTTTTTATACCAAATTTAAATGGTTCTCATTTATTTAAATTAAAAGCAATGAAAGTAAAATTTTACTTTAAATTATCTGTATATTTATGTATCTGTCAATGTAAAAAAATTCTATTTTAAATGACAAATAAATTTGCATAAGCAATAAGTAATCAATAATTTTTTTCTTTTTATTTTCGAGGCATGTTCTTTCCTTTAGGTATACTTTGCATAAAATTCACTGCATATATAGCTATAAAATTTTAAAGAATTTTTACAAACATAGTAATCCATAAATTGAATAAAATAAAATTTTAAAAAATAAATTTATGAAAATTAAAAAAAAAATTAAATATATGATTTAACTTTCCTTTAAATTTCCTGCAAATATTGTGCTATATCTGATATTTGTGACTGTTTAATTGAAAACGAATTCATTCACTTTATTAAAACTTTTTAAAGCTTGTATTATGCAAAATATATCAGCACTACAGGTAAAGTAAAATTTGTGCAAAGTGTACCGGAATCACCAAAAAATGTATTTTGAGGAAATTTCAAATAAAGATATTTCCATCTGTAATTTGTAAAATAATATGATTGAATACAATAAAACGCCATACCATTATTAATTGGATTATTTTACATCACTTTTCAGTTTTTAAATTGTAAATTTAAAATTCTAGATTATTTAGAAGTATTTTTAATTTATCTTTCCTTACTTCATCAATACGTTTTATCAACAATTCATACCATCTTCCATTTAAAATACCCAAGTTTTGTAACTATAAGTTTTAGTATTTGTACTTCACTTTGAACATCGTCATTACAGGATATTATAGATTTCCTTACGCATATTTTATTGTTATGAAAATACGCAAATAAAACGTAGTTGATGAATTTAAAATGGTTAATTGGATCAGATCTTGATTTTTTTGAACAGATTTATTCGTGATTCCTAGATCTCAAGAATACCTTAATATATTAAGCGAGTCTTACTGAAAGATTAAAATTTTTCTCTACAATCATTTTTATGTAATTTCTAAAAAACAACTAATATTTCCCTTTACTTAAACACATGATTATAACATTCCTATCACATCCCCTCCTCCGTTTCGTTTACTTTAATGGATGCTTAATTACTCTTCCGATGCTAAAATTACCCAAATAATCGATGTTTTGATCAGTATCCAGAATTTTCAACCGCCACTACACTGCACAACGTTTTAATAAACAAAATAAACTCATCTCTTTAAATAATGTGCATGGGTAGGTCATTTTTCAAACTTGGTTTTTCTACAATTTTTCTTGTACTATTATGTAGAAGTTTTCTGTTGAAGGGAAGGTCCGGATCTCAAAAAGCAAACTTAATCCTACTTCACCTCCCTAAGTCGGTGACAGATTCGGAAAACATAATAGTTTTCCATTTTGGTCAATTGTATTTTATGTATGTATTTACTTATGGTTTGTTGGTCTTTGTTGCTTCCATAAATTTTCCATTCTATGTTTTGTATGATAATTTTTTTAACTTATTATATTCAGATTTATTATACATATATAACGACATTTTATGGGATGAATTTAATTAATTTGTTGCTGTCACTAAATGATGAGGAGGCTCACGGTATTTTTAAAATCCACATTTACAGAAACAAACCGACGCCATGAAAACACAACACAAACAGCTAAGGCGCACAAAACAAGGACGCGCGGACGTGACAGCGATAAACCAAAATAATTATTTGTTTGCTTTTGTGATGTCGGATTTTTATAGTTTTGGTCAACTAGAAGCTTTTGGAATCATATGATTTCCGGTAAACACATGTAATTGGTCAGAATACGCGGATGATGCAAATCTTTTTTTTTTTAAATCTCAAGCGTCGCAGTTGATTAAAATAATCACATGAAGTCCTGTAGGGCTCAAAACCAAAATGAAATTAAATCTCTAGAGAAAAAATTTTAAGTGAATTATTACACACATGCTGTTAATAAAGAACTGAAAAAAAGTATCACAATTATTTTTCGATTTGAACCAGTTCAACTATTTAAAATAATTAATTTAAACAGAGTTGTGAAAGAGAGCTTTTATTTTTATTCTTTTTCCATGTCAGAAATAAAATATTAGTTACAATGTTTGATTAATATTAAAATACTACCATATAATTCTCTAAATAAATACTATATTAGCAGATTATTGAATTATGTTAAAAAAAATTTCTTAAATTCACAACTAACATTTATTCTAATTTTTTTACATTTTCATTGAGATAAAATTTATTCGAAAAAATGAATAATTATTCAATTTTGTTCTAAATGTTTTGTACCACTAATTCATCATATACGAAAAAGGAAGTTTTCTTTGTCGGTGCATTTTCTTAATTAACTTGAATTAATCTTTCGTTTTCTCTGCTGAGTTTCGATAGAAATAAACAGCTTTTTCCCTATTACTTGATTCAAGCTCGTAATAATTAGTGATATAATTTTTTTGGGAATTGTTAAGTTTATTGAATTACTAAAGCAATATAACCAATCTTCGCTTATTGAATCCCTAAGCCTATTATAAGTAAAAATGCATTAAATAATAAATAATATTTATTTTAATAGGAGAATAAGGGAAAAAATAAGAAGCTTCCCTGAACTTTTGACTAATTGAATTAACTTAAAAGTGCTTTGCACTTATCATACATTTATCTTCTCTCATGAAAGTCTGAATGTTTTCTTTCTATATACTAAAAAGGAACTTTTAGTAATAGTTATTTATGTTAATCTATCTACAGTTTTTTTTCGTGCAGCATTAAATTAACTATGCAGTTAGACAACTGAAGTTCTTATTCAGGCGTACAATCAGATAATTATTCGAATGTTGATTTTTTTTTTTATTTTGAAACAAATTTACAGAAATATTATTTACAGCTATTATTTTCGTCACAGTGCTCTTGCTGCTGCTAATGCTACCCGTCTGGCAGCATCAAATCGAGGTGCACGAAATTCATCGACCACAAAGTGCTAGACGTATGCTTGTCGTTATCCGTAGCTTTGAGCACTATACAGGTGACAGTGCGATTTGGCTCGGTAACAACCCAGTTTTGAGGATAGAACACCTGGGGGGTGATCAGAGGCCTCCGCCTCTCTTCTCCTTCCAACCATCTCGAGAGAAAGTTTGTGGTTCGACGACTGCTTAGAGCACTCTCTTTTGCATCACAGACACTATACATTTACAAACATCCATGCTTTCTACAGGATTCCATCCCATGCCCTACGACTCAGCGGTCAGCGTCACTAACCACTATACAGTACTAGGATTATTTTATTTATTGTTTGTAATGGAAATGGCAATCCACAGAAAACTCTTGGGGTTAGTAAATTTTTTAAACATATTTTTTATTGGAATAATTCTAATAGATAGGAATAATTTGAGAAAAGTTTTTGGATATGTTATTCTGATATTTTTAGCATAGCTTACTACTCAAAGATTATTTATGTAATTTCAAAAACAACTAAAATGTTCATACATTGTTTACTTACATTGTACTGTTTGTAACACGGCTGTTGAAAATGACCTTTATTAAATCAAATAATGGTCAATCGTAAGGAATTTAACATATCATAACTTAACTCCTCATGGTTCCATGCCATGCTTAAGGTATCCGACTACTTGCGACTACTTTTTTTTTTTAAATGGAGATATGGGATTTTTTGTTTGTTTTTAGATTTATTTAGAACATTTTAAGAAAAATATGCTAAAATTATGAAGAGAAAAAGAAATTATTATAATTAAAATGGGAAAAAATTGTTAAAAATGTACAAAAAATAACATAAACGGGGCCTATTCTGTACCAAAAGTTTATGAGCATATTTTCAGTTTTTCAATTCTGATGTGTAGCTATATGTTATTCATTTTTGAAATGACCTTCAGGATAAGAGATATTTTAATTTGTACAAAAACTAGAGCACTTTATCTTTGTTATTACATGCAATTTCTTAATAAAACAGTAATTATATGAACTTAAGGGACTGTAAATTTTGTAATAAAACAGTGATTGACAAATCTGAAAATTAAAACCCTTCTACTATTACACTGAACATACACACAAATTTCAGTTAATTTATTTCAAAACTTGTTTAGGAATTGCTGTACCGTTTGAGCATTTTCAAAAAGACACATTTTGATTATAATACGTTTTAAAGTATGGTATCTTGCTTAAAGTAATGGCATCTGCTTTTACTAAAACACCTGTAGTTCTTGTTCTAGTGAACGGAAATAATAAATTTAGTATTTTTATAAAGCTAATAAATTGGCCTATAAAATAATAAAAAATACGTCAATTTTGGGCAACATTCGCAATTTTTAGATTAGTGAATAATTTGAAACCGGAAAAATTTTCACTTTTTGGTTATGAATCCATTGCTCTACCAATCAGGCCACGACAATCGAATTTTCTTTTCATCAAATATAAGTGTGATGTACTTATTCTTCCATTGATCTTTTGCTAAAAATCCATAAGGATTCCAGTGCGCTTTCTCAACGTAAGAATTAAATAGGAAAATATATTTTTCTGCCTGAGTATCATAAAGATTGTAACGGGTCTATTCGTGTTCTTACTAACACTCCTCTTGGGTAAAAATATATATATGGGTCTTTAAAATTTATTTTATTGAACGCCTTCCTTGGAAGAAGATGGGATTATGTAAATTAAGTCTTGCATATATAAAGATTAAACTCTCTTTCAAGTTAAGAAAGAGAGAAGGGGGACTGCTACCGGATAGCAGTGATTGATTAGCGGAAAGCTAGGCAAGAGAACTTCGTTACTTATATGATTAATATTAAGATTGGTGATTTGGTCAATCAAGCGTTAAATATGGATTGGAAAAACTCAATTAGAATGCTTATTGCTTCGACACAAGTGATCCAATTTGCTGTTAATTCTTCTAATATCTAGTCTAACCGCGATTGCTTCACCTACTTTGTAATTTGTACATTTCTTAGTTGGAATTGTTGAATTTGTGTCTTAATTGAGAATTGTTAACAAATATAATTGTATTGACTATGGCTAATCTGCCTTCCAACCCTCTCACACTAAGGTATGACACGGTCAATCCCTTACAAAATGATTAAGCAGAAGATCAAAATCGAATAATTCAAGAGTATTTGGAATAAGAGCAACTTCAAAGACGAATACTACAAAAATGAGTATTTAGGAATGAATATTTCAAAATAAAATATTTCAGAGATGAGTATATGTAAGAGAAAATATGCTTCAAAGTTGAATACTATCTAAAAATTGCATATTTAGAGATTACAAAGTTGAATATTTCAAAATGAGCAAGCAAAAGATGAGTACTTAAAATCTAATATTTTAAGAATATTTAGGAGATGAGTATGCATCAAAAGTTAAATGTTTAAAACACCCATCTTTAAAATATTCATCTTGTAAAGTGGCTTTACGCTATTGTATTACTTATAAAGAAGAAAATTGAGCCTGGAACGTTCCGTTATTAAAAGAGTGAGGAAAAGTACAGCTTTCAAAATGTATATGTGAGTAGCTGTGTCGTTTCTACTAGCATATAAATATATTCCTCGTTTAACAAAGCGTAATTAAAAAAAAAAGAAATAACTGAAAGATGAAAAAAAATATAATACAACATTTATCTTTTAACTTTTGAGTACATTTTCATTTTTTCTCTAAAAATTGTATTCTAAAATATATATCAAGGACGTCAAACTCAAAAGCTAACTTAGGCCAAGCAAACAGGGTTTAACATTAGATGGGTCGCAATAAGATTCAATATTCGTAAAAACGTTGGTTTATTTCAAAGAAATAATATATATATACAAATATATGTTATTGTTTGCCATATATTGACTGGGCGAGTGTGACACCCCCTGCTATATATCTACTCTAAAGCATTGCACTAAAAATTAATATTGCAGTAGTGACAGCGTCTAATAATTCCTGTTCCAATCAGTATATTTTTTCTTTCGAGTTCCGTTCTTTGTGCTGAGTTTTTCATCAGAGAAATGAATTAAATCGTCACATTTGCTCCGGACAGTTTAATATCCGGCCGCCTTCGAATATCCGGCCAAACAGTCCAAAAAGCTCTTTTTATCAAAACACCCGTTTTGTTTCTGGAGCGAGGAAAAATATTTAATTACGGCAGTTGTAAAATAAGGAGGGCCGGAAGCTCTGCTTAAATGACTTTTCAATCATCTTCAAATAAAGTGTCATAATAAATCACATTTGTTTAATTTCTAACATTGATATTCTGTATATTTAAAACCCAAATCATATAATCATGATTCAAAAATTTGAAAATGTTCTTTAAAAAGCTTTTTCTTAATGTGAGAAGTAGCTTCTTTTTATTGTTTGTAAAAATAACTTTATAATTTAAAAATACATTAAAATAGGAATCTGAATTTAAAAAAAAAATTAGAGTATGTGGCAACCTCTGACAATAATGTTCAGTGAATAGTTGTAACATTAAATTAGATGAAATGTTAACGAAAAATATCTTACTGTCTTTCGAAGTAGTAACCTCCCATAACTATGCACCGCTGAGATCTGCTACACATGTCCGGAAAACTTTGCAAGAAGTCTTTTGGGGGATGAAGTTCAAAAGCCCGTCATGTTTCGTTGGATGTTAGGAAGGTGTGCGTGTGTGTGTCAATATCGATAACACGTTTTTCTCCCTAAATTCTGGGTAACTATTTGTCGCATGGATTCACGGTTAATATGTAGTTCATCAGCAGTGCCGATTTAAGCTCAGTT
>BMAO01023896.1:0-46370 GCA_019973975.1 Trichonephila clavata | reverse complement strand
CATGAGTGAATATTTATTAACATTGCAGTAAAAAGGCTATGGAGACGGACCTCATGGTTTCGAGACTCGGCCCAGTAATGCAGACGACACCTGAGATGCACCGCAACTTCAAACTACCCACCATCCAACGGTAAAACTGATAATCGGCCATCACTCGAACTCATGACGAGGCACGCCAACCATGAGTTCGCGAACGAAACCACTAGGCTATAGAGGCCATATGCATTTGTAGAAAGTAGTTATTTAGAAATGCTATGGAAATGCAATTATTATTTTTTAACTTTGCACTTTTATTATGCGTAATAAATTAAAATGAGTTAGTCGCAGCAGATTTTTACTGAGCAAAATCTTACGAAATGATATATAGATCTGAAATGTTGACATTTAAGATAAGAAAAGATGTTTTGATGGTGGTCTAATATATTATGGATTACCAAAGACAAAACAATTCAAATCGATGTAATTTATTTCACAGAATATTTTTTAAAATAAATAATTTAACATATTTTAAATAGTTACAAAACAGAAAATAATTTCACTTTAATCAGGTACTTTTTAGATAAGTTTTCCAATTCCAGCTCCCAAAATGCCTGCTCCGATCCGTATCCGAGACCGGCTCCATATCCGAGACCGGCTCCGTATCCGAGACCGGCTCCGTATCGGAGTCCAGCTCCGTGTCCAAGAACTCCTCCATAAGCCAAAGGTGCGGCGGCAGCCAAAGGAGCAGCTCCGTATCCGTAGACACCACCGATGGCAGCAGGGGCAGCGAGAGCCAAGGGAGCAGCAATGGCAGGGGCGGCGACAGCAATGGGGCGGTGCGATTCCGACCTTGCCTACTTCAGCTCGGGAGTTGAGGGATCGGTAGCACCATCAACAATATCGTATCGGAAAGCGTAGTTACCCAAAGCCTAAAAATAATTTCAATTTTAATTTATGATGCGTGAAACAGGTCATGGAGAAATACACTAATCATTTTTCTTTAATATTTTATTGTATATACAAAATAATCGCAAATTTTAAAAAAATATCGTAAACACAGCATATGTGATTTTCGCAATTCCTTTAAATTAACCAACTAATTCTCAGAGAATTATACTTTATTAGTTAGAGTGTGCCTCATTTGAAATAAAGACAGAATAAAATGACAAGTTAAAATATTGGGGGGGAAAATGCATTGAGAAGCAGGAGAAAAATCTCGCATTGTTATTTAGTTTTTCTTCGATGATAGCAAAATAAATTGTAAATTTACATAGTTTTAATAAAAATAAATGATTCGTTCTGAAATTTTAGCTTGAAGTATTATAATGAAGACTGTAATTTAAAATATTTATTTGGATATTAATTTGATATATTTTATTGACAAACCCTCTTACTCAGTTTGATGAAATATGACCAATAATAGCTACATTATAAATATTTATACTTACATCTTGAGACTGGGCCCTGGAGCTGACTCCGGTGTTGATGAGGGGAGCTCCGATGAGTCCGGAGGCACTGGCTGCGGCAAGAGCAGCGCAGAAGAAAACAACCTAAAGTTGCACAGAAGTTTTAAGACACGCCCGCCCACAAATGAAATTTTAAGACAAGTAATTATATGAGCAAAAAAGCGCATTAGATCTCATTATTTGAAAATGGAATTCATCAGATAATCCTCTTTCTTTTGTACTAAATTTTAGTTTTTTTCCCCTTTAATTGTATTTCAGAATTTTAGGGTATCATAGATTAAAACATAACTTTATTATTATTTTTTTTATTTAAACAATTCTTACGCTTTAAAGAAATATTAGTTTAAATAAAACTGAACAATTTCTGCAGGTAAATCAAATAACACTATGAAATTCGTGCAAATCTGTGTTCTTACTAAGATTTACTTCATGATATATTTAAAACTATATTGCATTAATTAGGACTTTTTTTAATGTTTTGGTGCAAAAGAAACGTATTATTAATATAAAAACATAAAAGATATTCAAAAGATTCTAAAGATATGTTCCCTTCATAAAATGATGCTATTTAAAATCCTAGATTATAGTTATCATTACAGTAACTCATGAAAAACTATTGTTTTGATACTTTGAAACAAAATATTAAATAGGCTTTTAAGTGATTATTTCAAATTCATTTTAACTTAATTAAAAATGCATAAATACCATCGGATTGAAAGGTTAAAATTGAAATAGCGTTCTTAAAGTAATCTAATAGCATGTTACTTTTTAAGATAAAATTAGAAATATGTCTAAAGATATTGAAATAAATATCTCGTAATTAACATTAAACTTGATTCAAACATTACTAGTTAAAACCTAAATTATCCTAGTAATTAAACATAGTCCAAAACTTTCGTTAGCTGAAAATATGAATATATACATGTACAAATATAACTTACCTTAGCGATCATGTTGAATAATATATGGCAGTTCTTAATCAAACTGATTTACAATCGAAAATTGTCCAGTTTTTATACTCGCAAATCGAATTAGAAAACCGGCACATTCCAGTTTTCATTTATTTTTCTTCGCACTTTTTGAAAGCGGAAGTGTAAAGTACTAATATTAAATATATCATATGTATCTATTTCCTTTTTTACCTTCGACAGTTTACGGTATGACCTTGATAACTGAGTGTTTGTTACGCATAATGTCACCTTAATGGCTGTATTTGGTTTTCTTTTGTTCAAGAAAGTCAGGGGAGCTAGTTTTAAAAGAAAAAAATATGGACCAGTTTAACTACTCATTAATTATTAGAAATATTCTCAATAATATCCTAACACCTATTTACAATAATTTTTTTTAAATACCTATTATTTTTATATCTTTGGAGTTGAAGTGAATAATATTTATTTCATAATATTTTAGTTTCCTCTCGATGGCAAACTTAGCAGATTAGTTTACTTAAAAAAAACTAAATTGTAAATCAAAAATTATGATTTAAATATTAAAATTTACTAAGAGAAAAATTACATATTTTTTAAACCTTCAAAATTTTCAATATGCATTCAAACATTTTTTATAGTATAAAAAGTATTTCAGCTGATCTGTCAAAAATGTTTCTGTTCATTTATAACATAGAAGTTTAACCATTTTATTAAATGACTCTTTCTGTCTTTACATTTTTAATTGCTCAGTATTTCAGATTCTTGAATTTCTGTTATTCCCCAATCTTTGTTTAGTATGATATCTATTCATTCTATATCATTCTCTATCATTCATCTATATCATTCTACTTTCATATCGCAAAATCTAAGGTATAATTTGTGACTTTCAATTTGACATGACTCTGAGCATTCAGTTGTTAAACAATTTCTTTGGTACTCGAAATATTTTCTTATGAGGAAAGATATTTTAAATAGATATGTAGAACCAAAAGCGGAAAAGCAGAATACATACAATTTTCACTCTTCAAACAATTAAATATCTCCAGCAATGCCATGCAATAATTTACAAAAAAAACCCGTTAAATTACCTTTAGAGTTATCTTCAAAATTTTTCATAACTCCATAATGGTCCATAATTCGGAGATGTTTGTCAAATAAAGTCCATTACAAATTTATCCAGTTCCATCCACTCAAAAATTGACAAGTTTGTTAAATCGTCCAGAGTGCCACTGAGAATTGTACTGCGTGCCCTAGATTCCCACCCCTGCTGTAGACTATGACTCATTCTCCAACACTACAGTTGGCTCCTCCAGTTTCCTGCAGCACTGGACAAATACAATTTTTTTGCTGATCAAAATTAAGTAAAATTGAGTATTTCGACATTCCGCAACAAACCGCAATGTGCAACTGGCGGATTCTGAGCCTGATGCCCGCGTTTAAAGTCTCATGCCTTAACACGCAATATTCAAACGAATCGGAGAAGTAATTCATTCTTTTCCAGTTTCTCATTAGGCATTTTATAGAATGCCTAGGCAATGTGTAAAACTTGAATCATTTCATTCATTGCCGGCTAGTTTTAGACACTCTATACAACGCCTAGACATTCTATACAATGCCGGATTAGATACTTGCCAATAACATGTATATATTCTAATTAAATAGTACATATCTATCCTAATGTGATTAATATATAGTGAACTAAATAAAAACTTTTCCATGAATCTTGTGTACTAAACATGCAAAATAGGAGAACTGATTGTTTTTCTAACATTTATTTAAATTTATACACATTGCTTTTTTACATTTATAATTAACATAAACTATGAGAAAATATTGTGTTATTAAGCATTTAAGGTATTCGACAACCCTAAAATTGTGAATTTCTCCAAAAATTGACAGTTTTTTAGAATTTTTTTACAGTCTATCTTATCATGAAAATACCACATTAATTATTTTCCGTTCATTAGAACAAAAACTGCAAGTGTTTTAGTCAAAGCAGATGCCATTACTTTAAGCAAGATGTCATACTTTAAAACGCGTTTTACTCGAAATCTTTTTTGTTTTGTTTTGGAAAGGCTTAAACGGGGGTATTATTGCTCAAAACGTTTTGAAAGAAATTAAGGATAATTTTTTGTGTATGGTTCTGTATAATAGTAAAAGGGTTTTAACCTTCAAATTTATCAATCACTGTTTTATTAAAAAACTTACAGTTCTTTATGTTAATTTAATCACTGTTTTTTAAGCAATTTCATATAATAACTAAGATAAAGTGCTCCATTTTTTATAAAAATTAAAATATCTCTTAACCTGAAGGTAATTTCAAAAATGAATAACATAGCAACACATCGGAATTGAGAAATTGAATATTTGTTGATAAACATTTGGTACAAGAGGAGGGCCTTTTATATTATTTTTTGTAAATTTTGACCATTTTTTCCCTATTTTAGTAATAATAATTTCTTTTTCAAGTAATAATAATGTCTTTTATACTAAATAAATCTAAAAACCACAAAAAAATAACCATATCTCCATTTTTTTAAAAAAAAGAAGCTGTCGCTAGTAGTCGGATACCTTAATATGAATATGATCAATTTGGATATTGTATAAATGTATTTTTTAAATTAAGTATTAATTTCAGTAAGGATCTCCAATCAATGCAAATATTTTCTTGAAAATATTAAAACTGCTTTAAGTAATTTTAATTTATGCTCAATCTCTCATTGCCTTTATCCATCCCTGTGTTTGCAACCAAACAGTTACCTTCCAATTTAAATGCAACTAAATTATACAACCGATAAATAAGTCATCTTTAAATTTAAAAGGAAGAAGTAATTCTGTCATTGCAATTTTTTTCCGAAATATCACATTGTATTATTTGTTCTAATAGAGAACATATGAAAAAATAAATTCTTCAAAATGCACAATGTTCTATTTTTAAAAAAAAGGTTTTCGCAAATATGTTCAAATGAAATTCCGACAAACGCTTAACTATTTAAAACGAATTGCATTGATTGCTTTCTTCAAAAATGCACTTTTACGAAAAATCAATAAAATATGTTTCAATTCTTAGAGCTTTTTAAGTGTGTTTGAGTACTTCTTTTTATGAAATTTAAAATGTTAAAATGGAAAGGCATTTCTTGTACAATTTTACTTCCATATTTTTTCCTACATTAAAAAATAAATGGAAACTACTGCCATTAGAATCTAAGCCGCACTTTTTTACGAATGTTAATTCTACTGAAAATCAGGGATGGTTTAAGATCGAAGGCTATATAAATTCGTTGGATTGAAAAACATTCAACATGATACTGTTGGTTAGAAAAGCTGAATATTTATGTATGTTCAAATAAATTTTTAATACTGATAAAATATATATTAAGTGATTAATTCATATTAGTTCTAATTTGAATTTTTTTAAATTCTGTAAATATCATTTATCGATAAACCATTTTACGCTCTTTATTTTTCATTTTTTAAACAAAAACTTGTTGAGAATTTGGGGTGCAGCTTAGATTCTATAGTGGCTTAGACTCGAAAAAAGGCTGTATTTTTTTATCATTAGTCCTCATTGGCGAATGAGATAATGCTTTTAACTGTCCCTAAGCTATATTATACAAAATTTAATCTAAAACTGATATAAAAATTTAATTAGAAAAAGATACGAAATTGATGAGCATCCCTAAACATACTAGAATACTTTGTAAATTAGTAATGCTTAATTGGCAAAAGCTGAAGTAGGGTGGAAAAAGGAAGAATAGGTTGTCCACAAAAAAACAAAAAAAAAAAAATTTAAATAGAAATGAAATTTTATTTACAAAACATTTCTCTTTCCAAATAATAATAATATAATTTACGTCGAAAACAACCTTCAAAGGTATTATGGAACATTTATCTTCGTCTAAACGCCACGAGCATTTCCTTTTGTGAAATTTAGTATCAGGAAATGAGAGTAAAATTTCAATGTCAGCTACCTACCATATCAGGTGGGGCCGTAAATATACAAACTAACAGGTTACATTATTCAAGATACTTTTTTTAAATATTTTATTTCAATTTTTCATATAGCACACTTGTTTTTTCTACTAGTTTAAACAGTATAAAAGCAGTTTCGCTCAGATATTGATTTATTAGCAATTCGAGCTAAGAATAACTAAACATCAAAAAATGATCGCAAAGGTGAGTGATATATTTAATATTTTAAGATAATCAAAGCAGATTTCAGTTTGTTATCCTCTCATCAACTTCAATACATAATATGAGAAAATTTTATGCATCTGTTTCCCTATATATACCTTAATTCTATTGTAAATCAATTTTTGCCCACTTAATTAAATATTATTTTCAATACAAAATTATATTTAAGGTTAATGATGCTACAAATTTGCAGCCCAATTTCTATTTATTAATCAGTTTATTGCCTATTTTATTCTTCGACTTCGTATGAAATCTTGATTCTTTTAAAAAGAATTCGAGTGCGTTAAGAATTTTAAGCAAGCATATTGTTCCAAATTCCCATTGAATTCCAATTGCAAAATTGGAATTCAATGGGAATGTCATTGGATGATATTCAGTGCTGTATATTAATTAAAATAAATTATAAAAAGTGTATGCTCCCTAGCTATTACATATGATACATATGATTTTTTTATACATATCATATTTACCTTCAATTTGCTAAACAAAAATGGCTTTTTCTTTCTTTAATATGCTTAAAATTTATGTAAGAAAGGATAAAAACGTCAGTTTTATGAAGATTGGATGATTGCCTAAATATTTCAATTCAAAAACTAAGATTACTAAATCTAATACTTCATTTTATGTTTTGTGTGAAGTTACGTCAACTATATTAACAAAAATAACTTGATAGTAATATTACATAGCTGAAATATTCTTCGAAATTTTTTAATAATTATAACTATACAAGCACTAATGTTTTACATTCAATATTTGTCTTACCTATTTTTAAAATGCTAAAGAACATGAAATGAATTTTAAAACTTACATAATACAAAAATGATGTTTGCTTAAACTGAAAGAGCTTCAATACTCTTATTTCTAAGAAAATTTTACTTCGTGATTTGATGGCTAAGGGGAAAAGATAACTACTTTGATCATTTTATCATTTGAAATTCAAAACATTTTCCAAATTACATATTTAAGAACGAATAGCAAAAAGTACTATTTTTGGAAAAATTCCAAAGTAAAATGTTATAAGACTTTCTGGAAGGAACTACATTTTAGAAAAGAGAGAATGGAAAAAAAAAATATTTTCCCCTTTTTTCTAGGGCAATAAGAAGATATCCTCTGTCATTTCTAACAAGAAAAAAACATATGTATGGAGAACAAAAAATGATTGATATTTTTTTTAACAATAATAAGTATTACCGAAATAATTCTATAACTTTATGAGTTGCTTCTTCCTATTTTTAATGAGTCAAAAAATGAACATCTAATTTATATATATATGTCAACTAAGAAATTTTTAATACGTCTCCCTTGAATCGAAATTGAAACCCAGATATAAAAAAACAAAAAATTCCGAATAAATCTGTACACTGTTCAACAAATCCTACATATAAATAAATTGTATGTTTCTTTCACTAAAGGTTGTCATCTTCTGCGCTGCCTTAGCAGCCGCCCATGCTTCCCTCGTTGGACCCTTGGGATATGGTGCTCCTGTTGTTGCTGCTGGACCACTTGGCCTGGGCCTCGGTAAAGGACTGATCGGTGCCCCAGCTGTAGCTACCGTCTCATCTCAGAGAACTGCCATCAACCATGTAGCCCCTGCTGCTGCCATCGGCGCTGCTGCTGCTCCTCTTGCCATTGCTGGAGCTCCCATTGCTGCCGCTGCTCAAATCGCTGCTGCACCTATCGCCGTTGCCGCCCCTCTCGCTTATAGTAATGGAGTCATCGCCGGCAACGGAATCCTTGCTAACGGAATCGGAGCCGGATACGGAATTGCTGGGCCCCTCGCCTATGGCAACGGAGTAATCGCCGGAAACGGAATCCTTGCTAATGGAGTCGGAGCTGGATACGGAATTGCCGGATCCCTCGCCCACGGTAATGGTCTTCTCGGAGCTGGCTACGGACTCGGCGTTGGAAGACTTGGTCTTGGTCTTGGAAAGGCCATCTTGTAAATTGCTGAAAACACTCAACGGAATACAAAACTAAATTAAAAAATGTTAAGTTTGATGTTTGAATAAATTATTTATAAATAATCTGGCCTCTTTCTCTTTAATTTTTGTTACTGGAAATTCATTTTTAAAACTTAAAATGTATCATTAAGTTATTTATAAATTTACAAACTTAAGTTATTTGATGAGCAATGACAAAAAGTATGGAAATCCTTGCTAACGGAATTGGAGCTAGATACGGGAATCACTGGAACCCTCGCCCTGGACCTGGGTATGGACTCGGGGTACTGAGACTTAGTCTCGGTCTTGGAAGTCTATCTTGTAAATTTCAGCTAAACCTCAAGAAATTAAAAAACTCAAATAAAATAAATATTAAGTTTGATTTTTAAAAAATATTTATGAATAATCTGGATTGCTTTAGTTTCTATTTCGAGAAACTCATTGATATAAGCTTTACAATTTTTTTAAGATTGAGAATATCTGATTACTAAAGAATAAATAAATTCAATTTATTTTATTTGGTCTTCAGAAAGCTCTAAGTATCAAGTACATTTTATATTTTTCGAGTACTGTTATTCTAAACTTTCGCCAAAATTTTAGTATGTATTTAATGAAAATATTTTAAGAAATATTTATAGTGGCGTTTTTATAATTAATAATCATTTGATTTAATTAAAGTTATATCTCTTAATAACTTTGATGTATTTCCTTTTGGATTCTTATGAATATATAAAAGTGTTTATATTCATTACGTTTAAGTAATTAATTTCATTTTTTGGTGAAAAATTTACTTACATGTTCTAAAACCATTTATTTAAAAGAATATGTGTCTTTTTGGTTTTCGCTATAAAAAGCATTCTGCTGTTGAATTGCCACGGATACTAACAAATAAATGTTGGCCTATACTAATTTAATTTTAAAAATCCAATTATGTATAGACTTTATTAATATTTTATCACATTAAACAAATTTATTGAGAGTATTCTTTTACTGCCCAGTTGTTATCAGATTCGTAACTAGGAATGATTAAATTTAGTCTTAAATGCAAGCCCTGATTATATCAGACATACGTGTGTAATAATATATTGTAATAAGCTGGGAACTGAACTAGCACTTTTAGTGTCGTCCTTAAGACGTGAAAAGAATGTAGATTACAAGATTAGTGGCACACTAATAATTCGAATGTATGTAGCTGTAAAGCTTAAGCAATTCAAAATCAATATAAAATTCCCCTTCCAGCGATTCAATTCTAAAAAAAAATCACTTTGATTTTGCTAACACTGATAAAGACAATTTACTTAAATTTAAAGTTAGTTATATTCATTTCATTGTGCAGAATATGCATTATATTTTTAGTTGGATTTGTATTACAGATAAGCTTCCCCTTTAGGAATACGATTGAACAACAGTAAAAAAATAGAGGATATGATTTCTTAAATCTCTAATGTTTATGTTTGTAAAAGTCATCCATTATTGTGCTTATGAATTTGAAAACTTATCCATCCTTATTATAATAATAATTCCTCTCTCCTAATTTATAATATTACATCTAATTCAAGTCGCATAAATATTTGATTTATCAAAACAAAATAAATTATAACATTCACTTCAATAAGCATTTATCAAGCTTTAAAATATTTTTTTTTTATTAATATGAAGCAAATTTTTATATATGCTTCCCGCAATTTAAACATTGAACGTCTGTCCACTAAATTCTTCTACTATAAAATTGTACAACTTTTAACAGACAGTCCCTACTTAACCAGAATAATGAAAAAAATTCTAAAACTCTTAATTTTTTTTATTGCGCGTTTTATATAATATATATATATATATATTATATAAACGCGTTTTTATATATATATATATATATATATATACATATATTTGCGACTTTCCACTCATTCTTAGTAAGATTTATTTAATAAAAAACTTTTATTTCAACTTACGGTTAACACATTCTTTAAACTTTCAAATCAATGTGAAAATCGAGTGAAATGATCAACGTGAAATCGACGTGAAAACAATCAATGTGTATTTTTGAAAGACCTAACTTTCAATAGAAAACAGTTTACATTTTTATACCTCGTTTCACTGAGAGATATATAAATTTCTGACTTTTTTCTGCGTTATTTAATGGTTATTTATACTCATTCGAAAAAAAATTGAGCAATAATTCAAACTCAAATGTAATCATGAAACTGAATATGCTTTCCTTTTAATTTATTATTAATTAATCATAGTTAAATACAAAGAATAGTTAACTGATTTTAATCAAGTTTTTTTTTTCAGATGTTGTTACAAAAATAATACTCTCTCAACGTTCTTATTTCAACCAAAATTCTAAAATAATCATCAAAAGCTCTAATTAATACTAAAACAATTAATAAAACGAATATTTACAATATCTACATTTTATATGCTACTAAAATTTTCTGTACTTATTCCTTTTCTGTAATCATTCATTGTAAATGTATATGAGTACCGCAGATTTAATTCAATCATAAGATTAGTTTTAAATTCGAGTATCTTAACATAAGAAATTTAGGTTTTTGTTTATTTATAAAATTCATTCACTTCCAAAAGTTAAGCACAGATAATCAAATGTTCATTTTCGTAAGCCAATCTGAATTAAAGAAGCTGAAATTTGCTGCAAAGTTAGAAGGATTATGCAAATATGTTATGTAACAGCCAATCACGGGTTCGCATTGAGAAATATGCGAATTAGAAACCGATGGTCGTATAAGAAACCGACAGTGTGAAGGGTTATATGAGTTACATATGCAAGGGCTGATGAAAGATCCTTATAGCTTTCATACGATTTGTTTCAAAGTAAACGTGCTTCTATGGCTCCAGAAAACAAATGAAAGATTCTGAACGTAGTGGGCTGTTGGATGTATTGAAGTAGGACACAGTCTATCTTTCTTCGGAGCTCATAATTCCCTCATTTCACAATTATGGAAACAATTCCAAAAAAAAGCCAAACAGTTGTCCAAGGACCTGTAGTCGGCTTTCTAAGGGTTACTATCTCCGCAAAGATAGATACATTATTGTTGTACCAAGCGGAATGGAAGATCGACATCCGCACGTGTGACATCTACGGTTGCAGTGGCCATTGGGAAAAACGATATCTGCCTCTACTGTTCGTCAAAGGCTAAACATCAAGGTTTGTACGCCCGAGGACCACGAGTGTGTGTTCCTTTATCCGTCCTGTTCAGAGGAGCATAATTAAAGTAGTGTAATGATAGTTGGGTTTCCCCAACCATCAGTGCACGAGAGTTAGAAGGAAAACTAGCCTAATCAAAACAACACAATTTATTTACAAGTTTCAACAACCCAAGTTAAGAAATGCACCAATTGATAAATATGGAAGCAATAGTGAAGTAGACAGATAATTAGAGATACAATAATAAATCGGATCACTTACACTTAGCCGTCCAGGCAATACGCCTTCTTATATTTGAAAATAATTTTTAAAGTAATCTAATCCAAACCGACCGAATCCAATTTAACAACTGATTGCCCAGATCGTCAAGCTTAATACAAGGGGTGATCAAATGAAAAGGTACGAAACGACATAAAAATGAAACAGTTAAATATTTGCATATTCCGCAAGGGAGAATGTAGCGAGACATCTCGGGATGCCATTGGAGACTCTGACTGGGATCGGATCATGCGCGGGTGCCCGCATGCGCAGGAGAGAGCAAAGGCTCTTATAAAAAGCGGCGTCCAAATGATGCGAGCACAGAATGACTCGAGCACAGAAAAAGCATTAACTCCGATGTGTACTGTGAGACACTCCGACGCCTACGCAGGTCCATCAAGAACAAAAGACCGGGGCTCCTCACGGAGGGTGTGGTTCTGCTCCATGATAACGCGCGTCCACACGTCTCCAGAGTCACACAAATGGAACTGGACAAGTTCCAATGGGAGACGTTGGGCCATCCGTCCTACAGTCCGGACATGTCACCCTGCGATTTCCATGTGTTTGGTCCACTGAAGAAACACCTGAAAGGAAAGCGCTTCAACTCGGTCGACGTACTCAAGGACACTTTGAAGGACTGGGTCTCGTCACAGCCACAGGAATTCTGGGAACAAGGAATCCTGCGGCTTGTTCATCAGTGGGATCGTTGTGCTCAGGCCTATGGTGTATATTTTGAATAAAGTCTATATTTGTACCCACCGTGTCGTTTCGTACCTTTTCATTTGATCACCCCTTGTATTAATCAAATAATCTACGAAGCACTCTCGCCTAGCTTTAAGTTATCTTACGTTAATCCTCACTTCTATCCAATAGCTACATAAAATTTTGAAAGCACATTAAAATAAAAGGAAGCAAACAAACAAACAGAAATGGGCAATCAAAATGTTTTTCTGTATTTCTTGAAGGCTTTTACATCCTTCTCTCTGTTTTTATTTATTCTGTATAATACCTATTAATAATTTAATATTATACCTTCAGCTGATCGTTTGGAGTTCTAAATTCTTAACCATGATAAGATTGATTCTAAAATTGTTTAAGAGAATATGTATTTTTTTTTAAAAAAGGAAAGGAGTTAACAATATTTGTTGTTACTAATGCCACCTGTCTGACGATGTCAGATCGAGGACCACAAAATTCATCGTGGCAAAGGGTTAGATGTACGCCTGTTGTTATTCATAGCTTTGAGCACCATACAGATGGCAGTACGATTTGGCTCGATTCCTCCCCAATTTTGAGGGAGAACACCCTTGGAGTGGTCAGAGGTCTCCCACCTCTCTTCCGTATCCACCAACCTCACGAGAGGACTTGTGACTCGACGGCTATTTAGAGTATCCCCTTGCCGCAAAGGCACTATACATTTACAAACATCCATGGCTCCTCCGAGATTTGAGCACAGGCCCTACGGTACAGCAGTCAGCGTTGCTAACCACTTTACCGGAATATACGAATGAGGGAAGATAATGATTTATGAATGATCGTTTCAAATGTACCCTCTAAAGGGAAAAAATGTGTAACCTGAAAAAAGTAGACTGAAATCGAACTTTATGGAGGGAAGAATAGTATATATATATTTTGAAGATGCATATTACCAATCATCAGGTTCGTTTGTTCATGAGGCGCATTAGTAGCAACTTTCCAACACAATGCATACCACGTCGTAGAAAGACAATTAGTAGTGCAGCAAACTCATTTAAGCTAGCGCTGGTGAGTTGGTTATATTGTTACTCAATGGATATGCTTCGGAATATAGTTAGAGAGTAATTAAAACCTCTAGAAGAGCTGAAGAGGGGCTGGATAGTTAATCTCGAAAAAATTGGATTGTCTAATCGGCGAACTTCTCAGCAAATTGATGTACTGATGTTACTATTGAAGTCTGTTGGCACACAAGAATGGATGCACAAGACACTTTTTAGAACTCAATCACAGGCACAGGGAGGCTGAGATATACCAAACCATGAGAATACTGAAGTGTTTTAAGGTATATTTGTACTGATCCACTGTTGCAGATAATCTGATACTAATCTTAATCTCTGTGGATCAATCCATAATCTATATATAGTGTTTCATTTATCGACAATTTCACGATGAGGGTAATAACTCACTAGAACTTTACGATAAATGCTTTTTATTGAAATTCATCATCATTACATGCTAGATAAATTAAATTAAATTAATAAATTAAATAAATTAATAAGTGTAATAATTTAATTAAATGAGTAAAAGCCACCACAGAGCTTTACTAAGCAAAACCTGGCAAACTGATGTTTAACGTGCGGCACAAGAAGATATTTTGATTTCAATCATGTGGATTTGTAATCTGATAAAAATATCAGAGCCAATTTCAATACCATGGATTCCAAGTTCGAGGAAAGTAACACGTGATTTCGTTCGAGAGTTTACAAAGATGTTACTGCGAGCGACCGAAAAATACCTTGGATTACTTTAGAGAATTATTTAATTTGTATTTGTGTCTTTCTTATTAGTTCAGATTGTATGTTCTCTTCGGAGAATATCAGTTAAATTAGATTTTTTTAAGAAAAAATTGTTTACTGGTTTAATTTGAGTTTGAATGTTCATATCTTAAGGTAGAAGCGTCTTATAATAACAGTTTTAGTGTATTGAAACTGAAAGTAGTGTTAGTAGTATTCTAACGACACGATATTTTTCTTTTGACTCATAATTTATGGAAGGTGAATGAGGGTTTCTTCATTAAGATTGACATTTGTTAGTATTTTTCATTTCAACTTCTCCTACTAAATTAGAGTATTATTTTCTTCTTTTTGATGTATCATTTAAAACTAATACAGAAATCATAAGCCTCGCCGAAACTTTTTGGTAAAAAGGAAAAAATAAACGAGAAGTTTGTGCAATTATAACAAAAAAGTTTTGTTAAATGGTATTGTAGAAAGTTAACATTTTCCATTATGTTAAAAATGTTGTATTTTATAAAATATCTATATATTATTTATGAAACACTATTGTGTATTCGGTATCAAGCTTATATTATTTTTTAATCACAAAGTAATATTTAGTTATATAAAGTGGCTTAAATATCATTTAACTGAATATCCTTTTAATATCATCGCCTTTAAAGGTGATCATCATTCAAAAGCTGCAACAATGTCGTACTTTTCTGCAGCCCACAACTCTAATTTTAAAAAAAAAAATTAGGATTAAAACTAGAGCAAAATAATGAAAAAGATAGAGGTGTAAAAATTTAAATCATCATTTCTAAGGATTTCAATAAAAAAATCACAAAAATCATTTGAAAGCTTTAATGTAGTGATCTTCAACCCTTCACTCTCAAGGGCCAATTTAATAAATTTACAATTGTTCGCGGGCCACTTCATTAAATTCACAATGATTAGTGTTCCACATGACTGTCAAAAAGTATTGTAGTCAAGAAATTTATATAAAAAAGGGAGATTTGTTTCCTACAAGATTACAACTGATTCTAAGGGAAGAGATGGTGTTTATAAATTTATGTATGTATCGATTTCAAATAAGTTTAATGGAAGTCAAATCGAAATACTTGGCATACCAGCCAAAGATAAAAGTTCACTTTTTTTCCGAAAATTTCTGAAATTTTATGCATAGTCAGATTTTTTTTATATACTTAAAATAATTTAATATACAGTAAAATTTTTAAAATATTCGTGATTTTCAGAAATTTTTATTGCAAGTGGATATCAAACATATCAATGAAAATTTAAATATCAAGAATTACTGAAAAAATGGCTTTTTCTATGACAAATAGAGGGCAATTTTTTAAACGACCTCAAATTCAAATGAGGGATACGAGAATGCCTTCAGCGGGTCATTTGTGGCCTGCAAGCTACTGGCTGAAGACCTTTAAAAAGGGGGGGGGGTCTTTTTTGTAAGAACACCATATAATTTTGGAACTGAAAATTTCCTTTTTCTACGAAGCTCAATAATTGAAATAAATAATTAAAATAAACCATTTGAAGCCTTTTATGCCATCGCTTATTTCTACTAATCTCTTCTCGGTTGTCAGTAATAAAACTGTACATCTTAAAAGTAATTTCATTTTTATTTGAAATGTAACTAAATTAAATTAGATTATACAAATAATCTAGAAACAATAGAACACGGGTCTCTTGTATTTTACGTATTAGAACATCTACCACACAACACTAAATATAAACACTTTCTATCATATATCATTAAAGTATTTGTTATATTCGATATATGCACGAATATGGTCAAAATTTATACAAAGAACCATTCAAAAACCAAAATTTAAAGAGACGTAATTTATTTCATCAATTCTGTGTAACTAATTTTTTGAAATAAATAATTTGATAAATATTCGAAAATTTTCACAAGACAGAAAAGGTTTTCATTTTTTCGTTCAGGTACTTCTTAAATAAGTTTGCCGATTCCAGCTCCCAAAATGCCTGCTCCGTATCCGTATCCGAGACCGGCTCCGTATCGGAGTCCAGCTCCGTGTCCAAGAACTCCTCCATAAGCCAAAGGAGCAGCTCCATATCCGTAAACACCACCGATGGCAGCAGGGGCAGCAAGGGCCAAGGGAGCGGCAATGGCAGGGGCGGCGACAGCAATGGGGGCAGCAGCGATTCCGACCTTGCCTACTTCAGCTCGGGAGTTGAGGGATCCGGTAGCACCATCAACGATGTCGTATCGGAAAGCGTAGTTGCCCAAAGCCTGAAAAATAATTGCATTTTAAACTAATGATGTTTTAACCTATTATCTAAAATAGTACCTATATCAGTTATAGGAGTCGTCAATGCTGTGTTTTGTTCATATTATTTTAAAACAAAAATATTTTAAACAACATTAAATTTTTGTAATAACTTTAAATAAGACATCTAAGTTCTAATTATAATTTGCATAATAGGGAAGCTAGAAAATTTCATGTTCTCATGGTAATTTTTCCATCTCTGACAACAAAATAGCTTGAGTTGTTTTTGTGAATCTGATTCCAAGCAATTGATCTTAAACTGAAATTTGGATTACCCTTTAAATTAAGATAAATATTCTATCTTGTTTTTAAATGATATACTATTTAAAGAATTGTTTAAATATTATTATCAAATTGTTTTATTTCGAAATTTTACTCAAAACAGAAGAATGGTTGGCAATAATAAGCATTTATGCTTACATCCTGAGACTGGGCCCTGGAGCTGATTCCGGTGTTGATGAGGGGAGCTCCGATGAGTCCGGAGGCACTGACTGCGGCAAGGGCAGCGCAGAAGAAAACAACCTAAAGACGTAAAGATGATTTAAGACACACCCACACACAAAGGAAACATAAAAAATATGGAAATAGTATCTTAAAATGATAGTTTTCTTGTTTCAGTTATATGTATAGAACTACCGTGATAATATTAAACGAATTTATAACGCAGCATGTGTGAATTGTTTTTGAAGATTACTCCTTATTTTAGGCTAATGCGCAAAATTATCACTGAAAGTCCTGTATTACATAAAGACATCTAAAATAAATAAAATTTATCCTTGAACACAGAATCTAAAAGTAGCACAAGTGGAGTTGTCTCCACAAATGGTTTAAAGTTCAATTTAATAGTGAGGATGTAAATATTTTGCTCAATATGTATAAAGTTGTTTGTTCTTGTAACAGTTTAAATATTTTAAGAATGATCAAAATAAATTAAACAAGTATAAAATGCTCTGAAGATATAGAAATAAAAAATATAGATTAATTTTATAAGACAAAAAGCCAACTAATAAGATTTTAAATTATACAAGCAAATGGTCTACACAAGAACTTTTTTTATCTGGTTAAAACACAAAATATGCTTGGTAAGAAAATGCTATACAACTCGCCAAAAAAGGAGAGGCTTAATTTTAGCTGTGAATAGCAAGCATAGTTAACGAAATAAAACTTTTCGTGACCGAATGGACAAATAATTACCCTTAATAAGCACATAATTAGTTAAACCAATTAAAAAACGGTGTTGACATTTCTATGTTACTTACAAATGTAAAATTACGAAATAATTAAAATAGAATAACGATGTAAAAATGAAATACTTGTAACTGTGGATGTAGAATTTCTAAAATATTTGTTCCACTTTATACTTAATGAAAATTTATAAATGTGGATAACAGATTTTTTCAATGTATATTTAAATGCACGAATATATTATTAGATAATTAGAAACTAGAAAATAAGGAGATACACTTGAAATGTTTTAAGAGAGCAAAGCGCTTTTGTTGCAAAAAAAAAAAAAAAAAAAACACTTTTTTTTTTGAAAATTATATTTTAGGCAGAGTCGAAAGCTAAAAATTATAAGGTATTGATGTTAATAATAATGATAATATATCTACACATTAATAACAAAAAGATAATATACATCAAAGGTAAAAATTAAATGCTCCCTTTGTTTTGTGAGATTTCATATGTTAGCATTTTTTTACTCTTTTAATTTTTTTCTAAAATTAGCAAGCATAATAGTATGAAGTTAAAATAATTTAAATCAAACATATATTAAAGCTATTTTTGAATTATAGGAAACAGACTGCATTCTTTTATTTTATTCCTTAAATGAAATCGTGGATTTTGTGTGCGTGTGTATTAAAGTCGGTTTTCTCAAAAATTTAATTTTGAATCTAATTTTAACTTTAATTAAATACTAAGGGTTACTATTTTTTATTCATTAAACTTATATTCATTTTCTTACATAAATTTTTATTTCATTAAATAATTTATAATTTAAGTAAACAAACTTTTTAGGAAAATTATAGGGGCGAACAATTTTTTGAAGACTAGATAATAGCATGCTATGTCTTTATCTGATTGAAATCACAAAGGCATATTTAGTGTCTTTGTTTTATAACAATTTTTTTCTCATTTTAAACTATAACACCCACTGATGATTTTTAACTGATTGCAAAAGTAATTTTTGTTTATATTTTTTAAATATTCGAAATAGTAACATAGGGAAAATTGCTTTTTGAGACTTAAAATTCATGATCCTTTAATGTGCTTCAAACAAAGTGTAAATACTAATGTCTATTATTTTGGAAGGTTAAAAAATGCTCGAAATAGAGACTATAATCGAAATGATATCCGGCATTTAGAAATCTAAGTATCACATTTAAAGATAACTTTTAATTTTTCGGAAGATAATTCATTTTCAGTCTCAAACTTTAATAGACTGATATATAAACAACTATGGAAAAATGACAACTTACCTTAGCGATCATGGTGTGTAATAGGACTGTTGTTAGACAGACTGATACAGAATTGAGAATTTTCCAGCTTTTATATTCTAAAACTGTACAAGAAAATCTGCATTCAGCTTTTTTTTTGTCTATTTTTTCCTGAAAGCGGAAGTGTACAATACCGTTTTTAAGTGTCATACTGTAACTATACATCTGTTTTTTTTTTTCCGTTAGTCAACCTTGAAAACAGAATGCGTATAACTATAGTCGAATGATTATTCTGGACTTTTATTGATTTGAAAATTTCTAAAAAAGGGAGGGAAACTGGATTCAATAGATTAACCTGTTTAACTACTACTTAATTTATTCTGGCTATATTTCCTTGCACTATTTACAGCCACTGAAATTTACCTAATTTAGTTTTATTTTCTTCTGTCTCTGGAAACAATCGTGAATAATAAATATTTCCTACTAATATCTTCTAGATGGAAAATTTTGAAGCATAATTTAAGCAAAACAATTAAAAAAATCAAATTAGAGCGAAAAACTTCTGATTTAAAAATTGAGATAACGCAACATTTTAGTATTCAAATTCCCTATAATATTCATATTTTATTTCTTATAATATCAGACAAAAAAAAAATATTCCGTTATTCGTGCCAAAAATATTTTTGCTACAGTTCGGAACCGTGATTTAGAAATAGTGCATAAATGGATAATATTTTTGATACTTACAATCACCTGAATCAGGATATACATACAAAATTGTTTAAAGAAATAGTATAACGATAAATAATTATTTAATTTTTGGACAAAATCAGAAAATAGAATTTAAAAAAAATTTGAATGCAAATTTTTAGCAAAAATTAAATACAGAATTGTATATTTTCAAAGCATTCTTCTTTTATGAAAAATGTTTTTTTTTATAATACAAATATTTTTCCTTAATTTAGTTTAGACTTCTGTACAGAGAGTGAGTAAAAAGTTTTGCAAAATTAAAATTCTTTTCAAGATTATCTACTTAAATAATATTCGGTGGGGTTTTTTTTTTTTTTTGGTTTAACTTTTAATACTCTGATGAATTATTGCAAATCCAATTCTAGATTAAATTTTCCAAAAACTCTAGTTCAGGATCTGCATAGAAGTCTTAGTAAACATTATTGTTATAGAAGTACTTTTATAAACGGAATTCGTTTTGAAAATGTACAATACTACCTTCAATTTTTTGCCAAAAAAAATGCATTTAAATAACTTTTTATTGCAGAATTTTCCTTAGAACAGTTTTTTATATATATATTCTAATTGATGAGACAGTAAAAAATATCCATTTATATGGTTTCTAAAATTTACGGTTCCGAACGTAGTCGGTCACAATAATTTATCTGTCATGCAATTGCTTTAATAAAATTTACATTAAAATCTATAAAATAAGTTTTTGTCGTAAAAATTTTAAAATAATGCATGTATAGATATGTACTTTTTTTTATAAGAATATAATGGGTAGAAATTTATAATAATTTGTGGGAGAATGTACAAATATGATATGGAGTTATATTACAATTTATTACGTTTTTGTACTGAATACTAAACTTAAGCATTACATATTTACTGCTAGAATCTTTGGATTTCCTACAATATTCAATTCTTAACATATTTCAATATTTTTTCATTAATACTTGATACATATTAGCATTTGCTATTGTAAAGCAACCATTTTCTTTTGAACGCCAAGTTGAGCTAATGAAGTCTTTGTTTTGGTTACTGGCGACCGATGCTCCTCATAAGACATAACAGTGTTACGCGCACATGATAATACGCTGACACGGGCCATAATTTTTTTTTTATGATAGTTATCTCACTGTTCAGTTAAGTAGAGCATCGGCTGTTTCGGATGCACTTTTAAAAATAATAAATCAAGGCTTCGTAAGTAAAAAGCAATGCAAGAAACAAAAAATTGATAAGTTTTACGGTTAGTTTTAATCCTTTCTTTTTTTTTATTTACATTTTTAGTCACATTTAAACAATAGTTATAATCCCAATCTATATCTATACAAATAAATAAAATTGAAGTGTCTGTTTGTAATTTCAAATTAGCAGCTTTTTACTTAATGCACTAAAAGTATATACGGTACTCATAACAAAAAACCAATTTTTAAAATTTTTGTCTGTCTGTCTGTCAGAATATAAGCAGATATATTTATAAAACATCATGAAATACCCAGCGAAGCTGGAGGGTAACGGCTAGTACTTAATAAAGTTAAGAGAAGCCATTGCTTCAATGATAAAAAAAGGATTGTAATTATATGCAAAACAAATGAATCATGAACTTTTGAAATTTAAGTTTAAACTATAATCGAATAAAAGCTTTTGAATGCATTAGTTTTGATGAATTAATCAATGCGAATGCGGTGTGGTAGCGCCTGGGGTCGAATCCCGGAGAAGGCATGGATGTTTGTAAATGTTTAGTGCCTTGGCGGCATGGGGGTACTATAAATAGCCGTGGAGTGGCAAGTCCTCTGGTGAGGTTGGGGGAAGGGGAAGAGAGGTGAGAGTCCTCTGACTACCCCAGGACATTGTCCCTCAAAATTGGGGCGGAAGCGCGCAAAATCGTACTGCCACCTGCATGGTGCTCAAAGCTAAGGCTAAGCACAAGCTTCAGAATCTAGCCTTCACCTGCAATGAATTTCGTGGACCTTGACCTGATGTTACTGTCAATCAGGTGGCAAAAGCAACAACAACAACACAGTAGCAGTTAAAAGACTTATTTTCACTTTTCACTCAAAACTCACACTCAAAAGACTTTTTAGTAAGAGAAGTATCTCAAAAATTTCAACAACAAAAATGATGCCAATTATTGAAAAAATAAGATTGCGTTTAATCATTGAATTAAATATGTGCTTCAGTATACGATGCATGCAGTTTTAATATTTACTTATTATAACAAAAAACTCACGTACTTAAAATGTCTAAAGTATTTTTTTTTTAAAAAAATGTGGAGCAAAGTACTATTTTAAATATAAAAATTGTAGTATTATGAGACTTGATTAAAAATTTGATATATTCTAAGTCACAGATGAATTATTATGTCAATAATACGTTCATTTTCTGCCTTTGATATTAAGAGCATCCCAATTAGTAATAAGTGAAAAATTCGCAATGAAAACAAAACTCATATTACTTTACAATTTAAAAGAAAGAAAAGTGTAAAAACAGATTTTTAATCTTGTAAACGCATCGGAGGAACCCGAAATGAAAAAAAAAACAGCTTGAAATGTATAATGTACATTATACGTTTAATGCAATGAGCAGTTGTGCTGTTTTCTCAATAGTTTTTTGGTTAAAACAATTATATAATGTAAATATATATTACATAAATATATTAACTTAATGGCACACATTCATCTGAATTCAATCAATGTATAATAAAATAAAGAAAACATAATATGCAATCATATATATTACTTAAAATATAAGCGTTAAGTTGTTTTTTTTAAGTATATTGACGCAAATATGGATTTACTATGAATGTAAACATTTAATTATTTGCAAATTAGCATATTTTCCAAGAAGAAATATTTTTTTCATTTGTATATTCAATACTATCCTATATTTTAGTTTTTTGCGTGAAATATTCTTTTTGATATAAAATAAATTTCATTCTCTAAAGTGATGAGCTATATTTGTAATATATATAAAGCTATTTCTATAGCATATATGAAGCATGTTCCAATTTTTTTTAATTAAATAAATATTTGTTTCACTTTTTCTTTTTCCTTCCTTTTCTCCTCTTGTACGAAACCAAATCAAAATCTTCTTAGTTAATGATAACTAAATTGAGTGATTCTTTGTTAAATTTATCGAGGAAAAGGTAATTTAGTCCTTGTATAATTTTCAACTAATTAAAATATAATATTTGTTTTAATTATACAAAAAAAAGTTAATGTTTTTTTTTTTCTTTTAAAAAATGTACACATTTTTAACAATACGTTCTATGAAGAATTCAAGTCATTTTTTTTAGCAAATAATACCTTATACGAATAAAACTTTTCTTAAAATTTCATTATGTTCGGAACATTATTAGATGACTATAATTTGAAAATAAAAGCCTTTTTAGGATTTTCCATTTTTTTTCTTGTACGTTGTAAATAAAAAAAAGATTATGAAAAAGAAAAGCAATTTCTTTTTAAAATTTATTTACTATTTATTTATTTCCTAGAATATTTTCTGTGTTTTTATTTTTTAAGGGAAGAAAGACTATTAGCTAGTATGGGTCATCTGGGTAAAATATGTACTATTCTGAATTGTCACAAAATTAAGATTTAATTTGAAAATTCTAAGTGAAATTTAATCACAATCGAATTCAAGATTTATGAAGTGCACTAAATGTGCAAGTACAGAGAATTATTTCATAGAATCTGTTTTTCAAGTACAGAATAAATAAGGGAAATAGGTAGTTGAGATGTCTTATAACTAAGATCGAAATTCTAACTTGATAAAAGATAAGATAAAAATAACTAACTTGAAATTCAGAACTGAAATATTCTTTTTAAAATATTTCGCACTGCAAAAAATAATTTTGTTTTACGTAGAAAACAGCCTTCAAATATTGTATCAAAACTTTATCTTTAATTAAACGCCACGTGTGTGTGTGTTTCCTTTTATGAAAGTTAGTATCAGGAAATGAGTAACAAAAAATTTCAAAGTCATCTACCTACTCCATTAGGTGGAGCCCCAATTATACAAACTTACAGGTTGTTCAAGATTTCATGTATTTTTAAGAAAATTATTTTGATTCCATATCGCACATATATTTTTCCTTTTAGTTCTAAACACTATAAAAAGTGTTTAGCTCAGATGTTGGTTTATTAGCAATTCGAGCTAAGAATACTTAAACATCTACAAAATGTTCGCAAAGGTGAGTAATATTTAATGTTTACAAATAACCAAATCGGAATTTATATTTTTAATATTATTCACGCAATAACTTCAATATATAATTCAAAAAAAGATTTTTCTTCGTATCTTTTCCCGACTTATACTTATTATAAAGGAAGTCAATTTTAATTACCAATGTGAATATAATATTTGCTATATATAAGTAACAATAGAAGCTAATGAAATTATAAAGATGTAGAGCCCGATTCAATGTAATATACATTTAATTCTGCGACTGCATAAGAAGCACTGTATACTTTAAAAAAAATAAATGAATTCATTAAGAATAAGAAGCAAAAGTCTTGTATGTAGTATGTAGTAAAATATTGTCAAAAGTATACAGTAAATTAATCGCAATTTAAACATAAATGCAAATGATTGATTCTTCATATTATTTTATAGTGTTTAAAATGAACTATAAGACATGTAGTCTCGCAATTAGAAACTGAATGGTATTAGTTCCATGTTATGCATCCTTCCTTTTTTCCCTTCATTGGATGAATTTCACTGTTGGAACTGTTTCACTTCATTGCAAAATAGACTGTTATTTTCATAAAAAGCTTACAATATAATTTTCCTTTAAATAAATTAGCATCATTGTGTATGTTATATTTAACGTTTTTACTTGTTAATACATATTAATACTTAAATGAATTCAATAATAATTTTAAAAATTCATTAAATTTTGAGAAAATGTTTTAGCTTTTAAAAAAAAAATTAATGTAAAAGCTGCATATGGTTTTAAAAACCTTATTTTTATAAATACAAAAAATAAGCAAAATAAGTTATGTGCATTATTTTCAAAAACACTTTTAAAAAAAGTGCTTTATTATTATATAAAAGGAAAACCAAGCATTTGTCTTTAACTTTTATTGCGCTGAAATTATTCTGATCTTATAAACACACAATACATTAATAACATCCTATCGTATTTCTGTGATATTTCAGAGTTTTTTTTTTTCAGAAAAAAGTCCTATAAAAGCTAGTATTATACACTTACGTGTGAAGGACAAATTATGTCAAGTTTAAATTTAAATATAACAGAAAAAAAACCGTTTTCCAAGAAATAAAAAAAAAAAGATTATATAAGATTATTGATTTAGAAAAAAAATTCCGAGGGCAAGAATGATTTCTTATACCCAATGAATTATTAATTCTATTGCCAAAAAGGATAGGATGTATTATATTATTCTAAAGGAAGTTGATTTTTCCGTAAGTTTTTCTTTATATCTTTAATGAGCTAACATAATAAGATTTAAGTTTTATATGTGTAAAAGAAAACATTTTAAGTACATTCTATACATTTTTCAAGATATCCTACTTATAAATAATTGTATGTTTCTTTTACTAAAGGTTGTCATCTTTTGCGCTGCCCTTGCAGCCGCCCATGCTTCCCTCGCTGGACCTTTGGGATATGGGGCTCCTGTTGTTGCTGCTGGACCACTTGGCCTGGGCCTCGGTAAAGGACTGATCGGTGCCCCTGCAATTGCCACTGTCTCATCTCAGAGAACCGCCATCAGCCATGTAGCCCTGCTGCTGCCATCGGCGCTGCTGCTGCTCCTCTTGCCATTGCTGGAGCTCCCATTGCTGCCGCTGCTCAAATCGCTGCTGCACCTATCGCCGTTGCTGCTCCCATTGCCGCTGCCACACCCCTCGCCTATGGTAATGGAGTCATCGCCGGCAACGGAATCCTTGCTAACGGAATCGGAGCTGGAATACGGAATTTGCTGGGCCCCTCGCTTATGGCAACGGAGTCATCGCTGGAAACGGAATCCTTGCTAATGGAGTCGGAGCTGGATACGGAATTGCCGGATCCCTCGCCCATGGTAACGGTCTTCTCGGAGCAGGTTACGGACTCGGAGTTGGAAGACTTGGTCTCGGTCTTGGAAAGGCCCTCTTGTAATCTTCTGCAAATCCACTGTACGACTAAAAGAATTAAATGTTAAGTTTGATGGTTGAATAAATTATTTATCAAGAAGTATGAGCTCTTCGTTTATTATTATTATTATTATTTTGTTTAGAACTTCATAAAAATACGCTTTAGAATTTTTATAACCCAAAATATCATTGAATTACTCATATATAAATAAAATACAATTTATTTGTTTGCAATATCAAAAATTTAAAAATAAAATAATCTTTAAAATTTGAGGCCTTTATGTTCAAGTCTAAATAAATTTCAACATGAATTTAAACATAATTTTAAGAAGAAAACATTTCCGGTATTTATAATTGTAATTTCAAAGTGAATAACTGCTTTGACGAATAGATAAAGTTATTTTATATAAGCACTCCGATTTACTTATATTTAGATCCTTTTATACCGGATTGTATTTTTGTACGTATTATTAATCTTGATTCACAATGCAGTTTAATAATTGTTTGTACTTTAGTAGATGTAGCAAAAATTTATAATTTGGTATATCATTAAAATAATAAAAGCGTCTTCTATATGCATTATAAAAAACAGCAATTAATTGTTAGTACAAAGTATACAATCAACTAAAGACCGATGGATAATATTTCAAACAGTAAAAAATTTTTAATGATTTCTCATCTTTTTTCTCATTTAGTTACTAATTTATTTGAAATAATTTTCTGGAGTTCAATTGATCTGAACATCAGATTCTGAAAAAAGAATACTGATCTCGTGTCATAAAGTAGTCTTCACTTCACCAAAAACTCGCTGTATATTATAACCTGATTGGTGCGTTGTAAGATTAAAGAGTGAGATATCAACTCCCAGGTATTTATAATTCAAAATTGCAAGAGCCTTCAAAAATAACTCCCTTGTTGCCTCACAATGCAATATAAATTACAATAAATGAATAATCACTCTAATAATTTGACGTGCTTTTGTATATTAAATGGAACTGAATTTCTTCTTATTATGTGGAATTTTGAGGCTCCACTTTTAGTTCCATCCTTTAGGATGCAAACAAAAGATAAAAGAAAAACAAATCCATTCACTCAAATAATTTTGCTGTTGTTTCTTATCCCAGATAGTGTAGCTTAGCCACATCATCTAAATAAGACGTAAAATCATTAAAAAATCCAAAAATAAAATAGGATCCCCTAAGCTTTTGTCAACAGTAAAGTCAAGCACTACATCCGTATGATCGGTATTTTGGATATCTGTTTGAACCTTAAGGGGGTCCGGCACTTCCATAGGAGCCCATGTTAAATTACGTAAGTTTATATGTACCTTTTTCTCAGAAACTACTTGCTTCTCATAGATGATATTTTTACAGTATATGTACTATCAATAAAACTTTAAAAGAGGGTTTTGTCTTTTTACTAAAAATTAAAATAATTATGAATTTTTTAAAAAATGTCCAATTCCCCCCCCCCCCCCTTATAATTTAGATTAAAAAGATGTTATCTAAATAAGTTTGCTAGAAATTTTCTATCGCCTCCATTAAAATGTGTAAACATGTTGAAAATATTACTGAAAATTTGAGGACCCTACAATAATTAGTTTCTGAGAAAAAGGTACATAAAAGGGAAAAATATTGCATTTTGGGAAAACAGGCTTTAAAGTAAAAGTTTGTAATTTCTGACGATTTACCTTTTTTAATACTTTCCAGAAGCATATGAAACATTTTCTTTACCCTCTGCTTCAACAAAAGACTCTTCTAATTTTCTTTTATTTTTAACAATCTAGCCTTTTTTTGTATCTCAAGATGCTTTCGTTGGGCTACACGAATCCTACTTATATCTAATTTTGAAGCACTTTGAGTAACAGTTACTGTACTGTCTGATGTGATAGCTGGAACGTTTTGAGCATTCATTTTTTGAACTCCGACATTTTTGAGTTTTTTAAATATTTTTTAAGATCTCCCCATAATTTTTGCCGTTAATAAAATACTAAAAAATAATATGTAAAACGTGGATTAAACAGAAAAAAAAAAATCTGGATAAATACATTAGAATTCACAATTAGCAAGTTCAAGCAAGAATAATCCCATTTAACTACAAACCAAACGAAAAAAAATAACTGTGTTGTCTTTTCCTTTCTTCAAAGAAAAATTTCAAGTTTTATTTATGCGTAAAAAAAATTATACTAATTGTAGATAAAACAAATCGCGCTGTCATCGAAAAATTAAGCATGATGTGACAGGTTCTCCTCGAGGAGCACCTGTCACGCGTCAAGGAAAGTGGCTTCCTTTTAAAAAATAAATAAAAATACTTCTAATTATTGTTTTTCCATATATCGTACATCATTTTAAGCAGAAACATTTGAACTTTTTAAAAATATAAAAAAGTCAAAATCGATCACTGTTAAATCTTGTACTTGATTCTTTTATGTATTTTATTTTTGTAATTTCCTAATTTCATCTTTTTGACAGTTTACAATTTCTTCTCAGTTGTGATTGGATAATTTCTTTCATCCTAATATTTTTGTGAGACTTACTCAGCTATTTTCAAAGTATTTTTAGAAAAAAAGCGTCTTTTGCATAGTTTATTTTGATTGTATGAAGTATTTACACACATGCACAAAGACAACAAACTCCTGCATTGCAACCTAATTAAATGCAGTTTTGAATAAACGTACACTATTCCTGATTCCAATTTATTTTTTGGAGATAAATAAAATAAGATTTATATCTGATACAAACTAGATAATTAAGGAAATTTTTCACAATCACGGGATGATTGAAAAAATAAATGTGTGTGGTTTGTTAAAAAATCTTAGGAGTTCTCCAGCAATGTCATTCATTTTTAACTTACTAATTTTTTAATAAGGATATTGTCTGTAAAGAACTTATATATTTTCATGTTTATTATTGTTATAAAAATTGATTAAATTCAGACAGGTGAGAGATATTACTTTTTATTTTTTAAGAAAAACTAAACTATTACAAAGCTTAAAATATTTATTACCTAAAGAAATTTATCTCCTTGAAGAATGTTTGCGAAATAAAGAAAGCTTATTTAAAGTTAATATTGGTTATAGTGCAAAATAAAATGTAGATTGATTCGTTTTTTGTAGATTGATTTGACTGACATCGCGCTTTAAAAAAGAATTGTAAGAATAGCTTAAGTAAACTCTTCAAAGATGAAGTAAACATATTAACGTTATCTTTGAATTGTTTTGATTGAAAGATAATTACAACATTAATCTACTAGTACAAGGGTACTAATCATAAAAACGTGTGTCTTTTATAAATTCTTTTCTTTATTTAAATATACTGTTTTACTGATAATCAAGAAAATATGTTCATCTACACTTGAGATTAGAACATTAATATAGTTTCCGAAATTTTTTCTTCAATGCAGTTTTTCAATATTGTGTACTATTTGTAAGTTACATTTATTCATAAAGGTTGTTACACAATTAAATTTCATAAAGAGAAGAAAATTTCTTATGCAGTTGAATCAAGAAAACTCGGTCTAATGGATACCGAAGGGAGGCCGAGTTTGTGAGAATGCCAAGTTATAGAGAATGGGATTAAAAAAAAGAATGAATGCGAGTGTTTCCTTAGAAAATATTGTACTGCACTTGTACGTATTGCTTGCTTGAGAATACAGCAAAAAATACACATCTCAAATACCTTTAAATAAAGGGAAAATATGTACTTAATGAAATCATAGAGCATTTATTACATGAAAATGAACATTAATGAATACATAGTTTACAGCAATTCTCCCGATCTTATACAAATCAGAAAAAGACTTTATGAAGACACATAAATTGTCTATAATGAAAATTAAGTAGACGATCACAAAGAAGACGATGGAACAGTAAGTTCTTTACTGACTCACATTTTAGTTCAAAATACTGAAGAGCGGTTTTTATTTCTTCTAGTCCCTCACTATGTAATATTTTAGGAGTTTCTACGGTGTCCTTAACGATAACGTCTTCATCATTTTCCGTCATTATTTTCAATAACTATGATAGCAGCAATAATTTCTGAATTGGATATAATGTCTTGCTTATTAACACTGTCGAAGCAAGCTTATTACACTCCAGCAAGTCGACCTGCTAGAGTGTAACCGGGTTATCCGGACTGCCAGATAATCGAGTACCAAGTTTTCGGTACTACTGTATTAGGAAGTATTATCACTTCATTTATTGTTTGGTCAATTTATTATTCAGTAATAAATATGAGCACTCAATTTTTTTACACAAATTTCATCGCATAAGTTTCTACTTTTTCGTCTTTCGTCTTACAAAAGCCATTTCTATTATTATTATAACTAATTGAATTTTAATGCTTGTTTTTACTTTTTCCTCTATTCTGTGTGAAACTTGTGTGTGATGTGCATATAATTGCTTTAATTTTTTCCAATTTAAAAAAAATGGAGTATTATTTAAACAGTACTTTTGAATTTATTTAATTTGTAAGCATTTTTTCAAAAGTATATTAAACATGAGATGTGGTATTTTTTTTATCAAAATGTAAGAGATTATGTTTTTTTATAAGAAATATTCGTCTTATCTCTTGAATTAAAGTAATCCCAATAATCACTTAGAAACTTTTTTAAATACCCGGTATTAAAGTATAAAAGCATTTAATTTTTTTAAAAAAGGTACATAATTAAAAAATGGGTTACAATTTTTATGTAAATCTAATTTATTTTAAAAAGTAGCACCATGTTAACATATAATTTGACAAACATTGAATACAAAATTAAATACTTTTTTTTATAAATAATGACTCCTTCAAATGAAACGAAGTCGTTTTCGATCAGAACCTTCTTTGTTCTATATCTTAAATCAAGACCAGCATCATTAGTAATTGCACCATTGTAAGCTACGGAGATAGCAACAGGAGAAGCATGCCCAACAACTTCGGTGGGTGGAGCAGCGGAGTTGATTACAGGAGTGTTCATTCCAGTGTCAATGAAAGAAATTGATGGGGCTTTGGTGGTATATCCTGGCTCGTTTGTCTTAATTGAGGCTTGGAATCCGCGTCGGCAGCACCGTTATTAATTCCTCTTGCCCATCCATCGATGCATTAATGATGAAAGATCTCTTTTTGTTTCTGTGGGCATCTCTTCTTTCAGTTCTGTAGTTGGAGGGGCCGAGTTTGTCCACGATATCATTTTGAAAGGCATAATTTCCTAAGACCTTGAAAATATTTGGAAGTTTCAGAATTAAAAACTTTAAATATACTGTTGTTTAATTACTGTGCATAATCTATACAATTATTCAACAAAAATATTATTTATTTAGATGAGGAATAACTCAGTTCTTATTTTAAAAACTAATCATACATTTGATGCTTAATTCTCTGATATATTTCTGTATTTATTGAAAATGACTTCAAATTTTAGAAACATTTATTTATAAGTTTTACAATAAATGTTTTTTGTCACTTTAATTTTTGTAAGTATTTAATACCATTAAGGGCTCTTTAGAAATTTAATTTAAGAGTCAATTCGTATTTTCTGGCATAAAATGATGCTAAATCAAATCATTTTTCATGTTAAAGCGAATAGTTATTTATATATGCAATATTTTGAAATTTGAAAACGCGGTATTATAAACAAATACAAGTATCATAATGCTGAATATTTTCATAAAATATGAGATATTTTCTGTCAAAAAATGTGCTGCGCACTTAGTTAAGGCTTTTTATGTCTGGTAAAAGCAGCCTAAACTGCTAAAATTTTTATTAAAGTTTTGATAAAAAAATTAACGCATTTCAGTATTGTTTATTGTTACTGAAAAATCTTTAAAAATTTTTATATTTAAAGAGAATAATATTCTATATAAAGAAGAACATATATCAAATTTTTAAATTATTTTATAATATTGGTTAACCCTTTAGCCATTGAATTTTTGCCCTTCGGATCTTCCCCACGCTGATTTATGTTCACTTTCTCCAAGGCGCGCTTTTTTAAAAAGCATATTGGAGAAAGTGAAGTTGTTTAGTGTAGGCTTAAGGGTTAGATATAGCTTCTAAAAACACAAAGTAATCCCTAAAATTAATTATTTATAAGCATTTACCACATGTAGAATTTTTTTAGAATAATTAATTATTATCTATAAATGATATACGATATATATTATATATATATATATATTATATATATATAATTAAATAATAGCAAAATGCTACGAAATTTATAAAAGTTTTACCTACAGGTAATATGGATAGTTTTGTATTAATTAATATGCTTCATATTATTTCAGTATTTTTATTTACAATGGCTGTATTTTTATATTGATTATTTCTGTGTTATTTTTATTACCAATTATATGAAAAATAAATGACTTTAATTTGAAACTCGATAAAATTAAATCCTATAAAATAACGAAGTTTACTTAATACATTGCGACAAGGGATTTTCGCGATGCGTACAGTAAAACGTCGTTTATCTGAATCAATTGGGACCGGACACCGTTCGGATTCGCGACTGTCCGGATTACCGAAAATCGAATGTGATCCATGCAGTGTATGATACTCGACACTATACAAATATTGAAAATTATCACATGCGTGAAACATGCTTTAAGAAAAAGCAAAATGTCGCAGTTTTACCTTTTTTGTGGAAAATAATCCCTTATTTTTCGCTGTACCATTTTACATCTTCGTTTTTTCAATGCAAGGTATCTGATTCTCTTCAGCAGCAGTAGTTGAGTAGGATAGCACTCTGATTGTTGTTCGTACCACTCCATAGCTGCCTCTAACGCAGAAAAACACGTCAGAATTTTCTACTTCCATTGTTGTTGTCCTCGTCTTCATCCGTTTCATCGTCGACAGGGTCGGATTCTTCTTGCATGGAAGTCACAATCTCGTCATCATTTAGCATTTGAACTCCCCAGTCTTCTGCATCGCATGCCATCCAGGTTTCTTCATCAACAAAACTCAACAAAAGAGCACGTATACACCGCCTCACTTGGAAGCAAACTTACCTAATATTCCACTCAGATGTTTACGAAATCATACACAGCTGAAATCCTCCAAATGTCCCTCACCTTGGGTTTTCTCGTCACTTTTGGCCTCACAGGAAACAACTGTTGAGCATTGCACTGTTCGAAACAGTATCCGGACTTTGGTTCGGATATTTGACGATCTGAATAACAAACGTTCGGATAAAAGACGTTCTACTGTATATTCATTTTAATTTAACAAAGATTTTCATTAAATACGACTTTATACCCAGATTATACTTACATCTGATCGAATAGACGAGGCACTGATTTCAGCATTTACAAGAATATTAACAATACTGCAGGCTTGGATTGTCATAAGAGAAGCACTAAGGAATATAGCCTGTAAAAATATTTTTACAAATACATTATGCTGACATTATGTGTTGGTACTACTTTTTGCAGCAAGAATTTTTGTAGCATATGTTATCAGTTTGCGTAATTACCTATGTATATCATAAGTGGAAACTAATTATAAGTAAAATAGTACACATTGATTCCCTATCAATCACAAGAAATGAAATGAACATTTTCTTTTTTATTATCAATATTTTCCAGTTAACAATTTTTATTCATAATGTCATTCAATTATTTTTTTCCTTAATAAACACAAATCCTTGAAAACACAACATATAGTAGAACTTTTATCAAATAGGGTAAATAAACGTATAAGTAAGCATGATTGGAGATCTTACAAAATTAAAATTATGAATATTTCTTTTGTCCATGGGTAAAAACATTGTATTTCCGTACATCCAACTAATATTGACTTGTATAAAATGATAATAAACGAGTAATGGAATTTAATGCATACATTGACTTTGACTGACCCAGAAAACTTCTACTTTAATACATTCAAAAATAGCAATGAAAAATATCAATGAAGAATCATATTCCATCAAATATTTTTTAATCCTGGAGGACAAAAACCAGAAGGAAAATAAATTCAGAGAACGTGAATCTTTAAAAAAATAATTATCACTCCAATGCTTTGACAAGAATTTAAATTTTAGGATAATTTAATGTGTATGAGTTGTATCCGTTTTTAACATGTTTCTCACAGGAAAATTCCAAGGAATATATACTAAAGATTGACTCACATGATGCAATATCTCTTTTATGAAACTTTTGGATAAAACAATGACTCTAATGTACTAGTGCTTAGAGTATTCTTATAGAGAATCAGGTTATTTTCTTACTAATTAAATTAAAAGAATTCTATTAAAGAGTGTAATATTTTTTTCAATCCAAACCCGTGTACCCCCATACGTCAATCAATGATACTCAAAATAAAAACGGTTTCCAAAAGAATTTAGCCTTTAACTGAAGCACATTGTACTTGTTTATTTCATTAAAAATTATGCTATGATTTTACACGAATATCCTCTAGAATTTAACTAATCTTTAAAATTCTTTAGTATGAAATATTCTACTATTTTTCATTCTAAGCTAAGCCTTTTGTCTGGTGGATATATTTCAGTTTTTTATTTCAGCATTCAAGATTCTAAAAAAAGTATTTGTAGTCAAACATTGAAATATTAATTTTTTATTCATGAGAATTGAAATTAACGATTACAATTCCATTTTGCCTTTCACTATCATCAATCAAATAATTCTGCTCGAATACTTATATAGTTTGATTTATTTAGTATAGAAAGATTATTTTAAATCTTTACAGATTTCGTCTACATTGTAAATTTTTAAGGACATCTTTTAATCCTTTTAATAGTGTTTTCGTCACTAGTCTATCTTAAAGCGAGTGAAACCACAAGTATTAAAGTTACCGTCCACTTTTTAATTGCGAGTTTACACTACGCAATCCATTCTTGTCACAAATCCCGAACCAATGCATCTAATAGAACTTCTTACCCTTCACTAAAACAATAAATATAGAACTTCTTTATCTTTAATTTTTTTTTTTTTTTTGCATTGTATTTTTTTATCTATACTTTATTGGTTATTTTTTGAGTTTTCACATTTTTAGAAATAAATAAAAAGTCTTACTAAAAATGGAGAAAAAATATGCATTCATCCCGAAACCTTTAATATTAATTTTACTTTTGGACACTTTTTCCAACATTCTAATTAAAACAACAATCTGAAATTTAATAAATTTCTTGTAATTAATTTAATAAATTAATTTTAATTTTAGAAGGCAAATTAGAATTTTGGTAGGATTAGTGTTTTCAAGAATTCAAAAAGGCTGGTTGAGGGGACTTTTAAACCAAAGCGTAGAAAAGGTTTTGAAGAGATAAATAACTCTATAAACGAGAATGAGTTTATAACATACATATAAATTATTTTTCAAATCCTAAATGTTTATTTGATGTTTGTAAAAACAGATATCTTTTTATTGATACGTTAACACTATCATTAAATGATCAATTTAAGTTTCCTTGCATATTTAAAGATAATTGATATCAACCTCAACATGACTCATTTCATAATTAAGACACTATTTAAATTAAAATGTTTATAACACATAAGTTTTAAAAATGATCGAAAAGTAATATAACTTACTTTAACGACCATGCTACTAATTATCTTTGAACTAAATCCAGTTACACTGACTTGAAAACTCAATATCTCCATGCATTTATACTCCATAGAAGAAAAATACTATTCCAGTATTTGTTATTATTACAAACTTTTAGTCAGATTATTTTGGGGGGGGGGGGAATGAATGATTTCAACTGTAATACCATATTTCACTTTCCTCTATTTCCTTATCAATACCGCAGATGGTTGCCTTGAAAATTAAATAACTTTAACATAAAATGTATCTTTAAGTGCTCTACATTTACAGAGGGTAGATTTCTCACATGGAAAAAGATAAAACCAGTTTAGCTATCCTTTTATGGATCAAAATTTAAGTTACCTTCCTTTCTTTATTTGATTTTATTTGTGTTTATTTCGAATAAACATTTCGCTTTACATTTTTACGATAGTAAAATTGACACATTTAGCTAAAATTTTAATTTATTTAATATTTAGTTTCTCTTCACTTTGTTTTTTGCTAAATAATGGGGGGGGGGGTGAAGAAATTTAATGTATTTTGTGTTTATGTTCAGTGAACATAAGGAAGATCATTTAAAAACTTTTTGAAATCCATCCTTTCGAAACAAGTGGATGCATGCATACACACGTTACTAAAACCAAAACTTCAGACCCATATAAAAGATTTCTCCAACAACTTACAATGCTGTTTATTAATTTATTTAATTGTGTAGTTGTTTTTTAAAACGGATAATTTTACTATTTTACCAAGAATTTCTTTCATAGGAAACGTTTTTAAGATTTTTATAATAGTGTAAAGATTTTTTCTTCAAAAAGCTTAATAGTTTTACTATCTAGCGTATGTATGATGTTTTTATAAATGTCTTATTTTGATGTTTCTGACAACACGCGGAGTCGTGACTTTGCAAACGCTTACAGATGAATGTTTTTTCATATTTAGAATCAGTTGAATCAGAATATATCTATAAAATAATTGCTTTAAGACTATTATTGCGATAAAAATTATTTAAATGCAATTTTTCGGCAAAAAACTATGAAAAAATGAAATATTTTAAAACATTCTCCTTTTATGCTTTTATAGTAATAATATTTTGCTTTAGTATAATTAAAACTTACCTACAGAGAATGAAATAGGAGTTTTGAAGAATCCGCTTTTTTTCAGAGAGTTACTGACAATTTTTAAAAAATAATAACTGGTGTTTATATTAAAAGAAAATGCTTTATTCTGATGTATTGAAATATGAATATAAATTCTCTTCTAAATCACAGATTTTAAACCTTCTAGTTCAGGCTCTATATAGTTGTATATATACAGGTAAAATATTATTTTTATAGATGAACTTTTTAAAAGGTGAACATTTGAAAATATCATTTCTTTCCCTGGTGAATCAAAACTCTTGCCTTTTTTATAAGTATTTATTGTTCTGAAACTATTAAATCAATATGTTTTTTTTTATATTGTAATTACTTTTTAAATTTTTTTAGGCCAATTACTTCAGTAAATTCAATGTGATATATCGGACCCTTGATATATCGAGAATATCTAAGTGGTATTCCCCTTACTTATAAGTATTCTCTAACAAGTCTTGTACTTTATAAGCATTCAACACAAAAACTCTTTATGAAGAAATCTTACCACACTTGTTTGGGATATTTGAAGTTCACTTGATGCTTCACAAGTTGATTTAATAAGACAGTTGAAATGATTGACAAACGTGTTCAACACTTGATTCATTTACGCTAGTCCTGCCACTTCCAGAAAGATCCTTAACGCTGCGTGCTTCTTTAAACATTTCATTCTGTCGCTGTATCTATTTTGTACTAGGTATTTGTTTCAGCACTTATTCATTTATGCTTTTTTGAAAAACCACCCTTACGAACGTAGTCAGATACCTTAAAATAACAGCTTTTTTTCTTATTAATCATAAATTTTTTTTTTGAATAGGATTAAATCACATAAATTATAGAAATAAAAATAAAAATTACCAGATTAAATGTTATCTGTTTAACTTACTAAAGCAAACATAATGTAAATTTGTTCCATTTGTCAAATAAAAAGAATCAACGATCTTTAAATGGTTATTTTGAGATCAATATAATTGAATTTTGATAATTTAACATTATTTTTAAGCTCTTCAAGAAATTTGAACTACATGATGTAATATTATCAATCGTATTGTCTCCGTTTGTTCGGCTTGTACTTTAGAAGAACGACGGACTGTATAAAAAATATTAGATTATTGTGGCCAGAATATTGGTTAAGTAATCTTTATAGTTTAAATGTCCACTGTGGGACGAAAATGGGGTTAAATACGTTAAAGCTAGAGAGACATAAAATTTTCAACGAACAGCAGCAGTCTCTGATTCCTTCTGCTTGTGTACGTTTCCCCGCACGTAATAAATTACGAGGTTCGTCACCAAAAGCCCTCGTGTTCGCCATGCAGTACCACGCAGACAGAAGAATGCTACTCTTTCGTCGATTCCTTATCAAAGACTTCCAGATATGGGATGGAGGGCTGCAAGCAGCCCGTGTGCCCATAGACTCACCGTAATTCAAAAGCCCTCGTGTAGCTGAACAGTGCAACGTTAATATTCACTCACTCACTCACCCCGCAATTAATCGAGATTTTCTGCGGCTGCTCAGACATCTGTGAAAAATTAAACTTGATGATTTTCAAAAATAGTTATCGTGAACGGATTTTTTTTCCTGTTAAAGTAATAAATGACAAAATATCCGGGTTAAATATTTTATAAGGATTTTAATAATTGTAGATTTTAATCATTAGTATTTTTAATGATTCGTTATAAAACTATTTTTAAAACTATGTAAACGTTGTATTAAACTGTGTTTCAGTGCAAGTTGGTTACCTCAAAGGAATTAAATTAATCTTCAAAGTTCGATTTCTTCTTTCGTTGGATGATACTAATTTTATCCAAGTAAAATATGTTGAAATGTAAAGCCTTTCTTTAAAAATTGGATTAGTGTGCATAATTTGGTACTATGCAAATTATAATTTTTCCATAAATTAAGAAATTTGGCTATTTTTCAGATAAATTTAAATTTTGATTGGTTAGGATTTTTTAAAAATAATAATACCTTTGTATACCTAACTGAAAATAAGAAATACGAAAATTTCTTCCCCTCAGGGGGCTCACCTTCTTTATGTGAGTACGGGTGTCGCAATCCCGAGGTGCCCTAGTGATTTTTCCTTTTCCCCCACGGGGTTTACTGTCTTTGGTAAACACGGGCTTCACGAACCCGGGGTACCCTAGTGATCCTTCTCTATTTTCGACCCTCTTTCTTGTCATTCAATTCATTCTTTCTTTCTCTTCCCGTCTAGACCACAGATATTAAAACAAATGTTTGGCGCAGTATAGCCGAAATCGGCTCTTGCGCCAATAAACTACAAAAATCAAAAATCTACGAAAATTTCTTATTGAAAAATATTTATAACAGCATTATTCTCACATACAGAAATTAACACATGACATGTGAAAATTGTAAAATGTGTAATGCAATTGTGAAGACAAACTACTCACATTAAGAAAAAGTAAAAGATTTTCATTAATTCAGTTTAAACGCTGGCTGATTTAAAATAACAAAAAAAAAAAGTTCTTTAATTTTATGTGAAAACCTTGAAAGATGTTATCGAACTAGTTTGTGAGTAAAAGCGATCTATTTTCTAAGATATGGTCGAAGAAAACAAACAAACCAGTAAATGATTTCAAAGTTCTTTTGTACTTATTGAACTGGGTGGAGATAGTTTTTATTGCTTTCGAAAAATCCAACCCAACTGCCCACTCCTCTTCCAAAGAAGTTTTCTTTTGTGCTCTAATTTTACTCTCTATATATTTTAATTTTTTTGACATTAGGTTTATGTAAAATCATACTTCATTAATAATAGCAAGGTAGTTGTAAAATGAGGACATTTCGTTCACAAGTTTGCGGCTTTTTTTAAAGTAAAACAAAAGGAATTGTTTTCCAATGAATTTTACCTAATTTTTATCCTCCAACATCTTAACGTACAATTTTTATCAAGGTTTGCCCGTACAGCGAACGGGCTACCGAAAGTTGGCCGCAGCTGGTTTGCCATACGCTGTACGGGCACTGATATTTGCTATCTTCCTTTGACTTGTACTTATTTCTAATTCTTATGGTGTATTATTTAATGATAATATTTTAAAAAGGTGTTGCAGTTTATCTATGACACTGAAATGCTTTTCGTCCGACATTTTTTTCTTGGTGAAGGAGGGAATTAGTAAGGTGTTCTGTAAAATAACAAAATAATGTGCCTTTCTTTAAAAACAATTTAGGGGAAAAAAATGACCGCTTAAAAGGTTTAACTGGCAGAATAATTTTCCTGTCTGAAGACCAAGATATTCATTCTGAAGATGTTGTTATTAATCATTATTAATCTGTATTCTTGTTTTAATGTGCCAGTAACAAAGGTTTTCAAATTGTTAACAATTATAATAATGAATTTGAAGCATAATTAATACATTGAAACACATTGTTTTATTTGCTATTATTTAACCTATTTAATATCGTAGTTTCATCAACAATTATATTTATTAATATATTTTTGAAGAATATAAGCCTTTTTTAGTTATACATATTCCATAAACAATAATTTTTACAATACAGGAAAACAGTTTCAATTATTATTTAGTTGTTGTCGTAAATATTTATGGGAGTAATTTCTGTATTCACACAATTACATTCTGATGTTTAGATCGGCGTATTACAGGAATCATAAATGTATTTAAAATTGTTACTTCATATTTAAAAAAATCGGATAATTGAGATGAACAAATTGGGATTTCTTTGTAAGAAGGTGGATTGCTTACAGCAACACTTCCAGATTTGTCTCCCCACACTATTTCTTCCTACATAGGTTGAAATTGAAGATGAAGGGGCACAGTATAAATCGACTGGGGAGATTGAAATGGTAGAGTGGAGGTTCAAGAAGCTTACGTACCAGCTGGGGTGTCGACCTCGTCATTTGATCGTGGCTCAAAATTACTATAAATTGCTTTATAAAGAGTAATTATAAATTACTCTCTATAAATTGCTTTTGCGAGACGTTGATAAATTACTCATCAAACACAAAGTATCTCTCTGTGCACCATTTCATCGATTTTTTTCCCATTGTACTCAAATTCATTAGCAAAAAAATATTTTAAAAGTAAGAAACAAAATAAAATTTAATATCTTGTTATATTTATTACCCTTGTGAGGGGTGGCCAACCCCAATGTCCTTGCAAGCCTATTCGGAGAAAACATTATAACTTCGTAAGCCGCATACAAAGATAAATATAGTTGTATTAAATTTGGACCTATTACAAGCATTTACTGGAGGGGAAATTTAAAAAAAGAATGAGAGAGAGAATTATTATTAACATTTTCATCATTTTTTCCATGTAAATAAACATAGATAATATAACAATAATAATGAATGATCAAAAAATATTTAATTTATTTAAATATTGAGATATTTGTTTCTCGACTCTTTCACTTAGTTTTTGCATGTCCCTCTCCATGCGCATATTTTCACATCGAAATTGATTTTGCTAGTTTTAGTCCATTAAATCTCAGCACGATTTATGTTTGATAAATTTTCTTTTAAATGGTGTAAGTTCATTCAAAAGTACTAACAATTTGTCTTTTCTCTTTTGTGGCATTAGTGTCAAAAAATCTAATTTGGATTATGATGTTTTATAAATATGTTTTAATTCATTATTAATTCACTAGGTCAGGATGTAAACCTTTCGGTGTTTGTCCATTGTCCCACTGGAAACATTTAGTTTGGGAAAGAACTGTTTCCTCCTTGAACACCAAATTCTTGTCCTCGTCCAAAGCCTTGTTGACTAAAACGTTTTTTCCGACCATTTATTAACGGATAAAATGTAAGAAATTTGTTACTGGTTTTAAGTTATCCCAGATTCTAACAGGACATGGAAATTTTAAGAGCTATTTGTCTAGGTTTAATTTAATTGGTAGTGATATTTGTTCTTGTGGTCAAGTTGCTAAAATTGCGAAACATGTATTGTTGTATTGTAACCTATATTTTTGTAAAAGACAAAATTTTAAAAAGAAGTTGAAACGCTTAGGTATTTTCTGGCTACCTGTTTTGTCTTTGTTGGTCAATTGTACTGAAAACCTCAATGCATTAAAAAAAAATTTTTACTGTATAGATTTTTAAACTTTTATTGGTACCAGTTCTTATTTATATTTTTATATTTCCCCTCCTTCCTTTTTATATTATATTTTTATCTTAAATGTACTTTTTTTTAAAAACTATGTAACTGTGTTACCACTCACACCTGTAAGCCTGATGTTATACAATGTGGTGAATGAGGAATTTTGAAAATAAATAAATTGAAAACAAAAATAAAAAATCCATTATTGCATTGTAAGTCAACCAGATCCATTTGAAGATTATTCTAGGGCCGACTCGATATTGGCATGAAAGGGAGATGAATATATTTCAAGTAGTTTTTTTGTATTTGGCTAAATTAGTGAATTTTGCATAACATGATTCATGGATAATACTTGGGCACATAGATTTTGTTAATGAATCAAACAGTGGATTGTAATTAAATAATCTCTTTTACAGCAATTATTAGTTTTGTTGTTGGATTCCATTTTATTGATGAATAAATTCACAGTTTCTTTTACTTTGCCGATCATAGCAGGTGCCCCATGAAATGATATTCTCGAAAGAATTGTCAAACACAAATTGTTTTCTCATAAACAGTTTTTAAAAGCATGGGAAATAACTCCCTCTGTTGTTTTACCTTTCAAACTTATCAATTTTAGAATGTCTTCAGTTCTTGAAGTGTTTCATTTACTCCACGAACCAAAATTAGTAATTGAGCTGTGTCTGAAATGTTCGTACTTTCGTCAAAAGCTAAAGAAAAATGTGTTAAAACTCTAGATTAAATGGAGCAGTCTCACGATAGCTTCGTTTGAAATTTCCTTAATTCCACTACACACTGGTTGCCGAGATAAACTTAAGTTCGAAAATCGTATACTTTTATCACGCAAAATGTAATTTATAACAGCTTCTAAACAATTTTCACTAATTCGCCTTCAGAATTTTTTTCGCAATTAAAAATTAAACGGAATAGCTTGCCTTATTAATAATGGATGGTCGAGTAATGCTGAACCAAATATTTTTTGTTGAGGCTTTAATTTCATATTAAATTTCTTGAGCTTCGGATGTTTCACTTCTGTATAGAATTTCAAATAATTATTATGCTTTGCTTTTCGAATTGCCTTTTAACGTTGTATTTATTAAATACAGCTTAAATACAGCGATGGTCTTTCGCCAAAATTAAACACATTAATTTTTTGTTTGGAATGATAAAAACAGCTTTTTTCCCCTCCCATTCGTCCTCCCATATCCTAATTGTACGTCATCTATTCTTCGTTTCTTTGCACTCATCTTAAAAAAAGAAGAAAATAAAAGTATTTATATACGTACACATTTTTATACGTATATACATTTTTACACAAATATACATATTTTGTGTATACATATTTTTTAATTCAAGTACATTTTTATTTTAATGGAATGTATATTACCTAGATGGTTTCGTTGAATCTAAAATAGAATAATTATCCTGCAATTCCAACACACAAATCGAAACCGGAAAACAAACTTTCTGTTGTTAACTCTCATCAGTGAAGAAAATGCAGCGAGTGGCCGGCGCAATGCTGTAGTGCTCATTTATAAAAGTATGCATAGCTCCAAAATTAGCAGCGTGATAATGTTACAGGAATCAAATACGATGCTTGGGAGAGTCACTGCAATGCAATACTCTCTGCCCACATCTAAGTATATATAAAAACATACCCAACGGGATAAATACAAAAAAGTTATGTGGAACTATTTTAATTCAAAATTCTACAATAAAGCACAATAAGGAATCCTCAGCTTTACCGATTAATTAAAACCGCATAAAAGATTGCATGAAGGGCAAAAAATGAGTCAATGCTTCGTTGATTTCTACAACGCTACGCACGAGGTCATTTGCACTTCATGGGGAAAATATTAAAAACTTCTTAATAAAAATTGTGCTTAAAAAATAAAATGAAAAAATATGTATTTTAATTTATTTAGATTACAAGCATGTTGATAAAAAAATTGATTCTTTTAAGAATATTTATTTGAAATTAATCTCTTAACAAAATAAATAAATAAAATAAAATATTATTTTTGCATAGTCAGTTTGTAACTTTAAGATGCATATAGGCTTCGCTTTTAATAATGCCATTCTTAAATTTTGCGCGGCTTTAAAATAAATTTAAGAAACGAAGCATGAATAAATAGATCTTACAGATGCATATATCTGTTTAAATTTTGACAATAATTTTTTCTTTTATTTGTTTCTAAATTCCCCAAATAATAAAATTAAATTAATTCGATAAAAGCGAAAATATTTCTAGTAGTTAATTGCTCTATTTAATGTACTTGTTTCAATTATAGATATATTACTTATGAAGAAATTCTTAAATGCTGAATTAAATTCGCATCATGAAACCGCTCTTTTAACTTAAACAGTAAATTATCTAGAACATCATTACATTTATATGAAATAAATAAAATTTCTCTTTGAAATTTGACTACTGAAAACCTGCACTTCATTTACAGTAACTCTAAAAAACAAAAACAAATTAGGGCTCATAAATAATTTACTAAACATAACTTAAACAAGTTCTCACATCTCTACAGAAAATCAAATACATTTACAAGATGACTTTTCCAAGACCAAGCTTTCCTACTCCAAGACCATAGGGAGCTCCGACAAGACCGTGTCCGTAACCGAGAGGTCCGGCAAGTCCGTGTCCGTATAAGCCAGAGGTCCGGCAAGTCCGTGTCCATAAGCCAAAGGTCCAGCAAGTCCGTGTCCGGCATAGAGACCGTTAGCGAGGATTCCATTGTAACCGTAAGCGAGGGGGGCAGCAGCAACAACGGGTGCAGCTGGAGCGACATGGTTGATGGCGGTTTTCTGGGAAGATACGGTGGCAACAGCTGGAGCGGCGATCAGTCCTTTACCAAAGCCCAATCCCAAATGTCCGGCAGCAAGTACAGGGGCTCCATATCCCAAGGGTCCGACAAGGGAAGCGTGGGCAGCTGCGAGAGCAGCGCAGAAGATGACGACCTAATTGAAGAGAACAAGAGTTAATTAATAATGCTGTATTTGATTTAAAAATATATATCTCTTTATTTCGGCTTACGCAAGTAATACATTTTATGTTTTTTCATCGAAAATAGAATTTTTTTGTTACTTTAATGTATTCTTACCATTTAAGCATAACATAATAAGTTTTACATATTTCTAATGGTTTTTGATAATTTCTAAGAATTTTGAAATACTTCATGGGAATTTCATTATGTTAAGTAAATCATTACTATAAAATTGCTATCAAATGTTTCTGTTTTGTGTTTTAGTATCTTAAAAAGAAAACTTATTATATGTTCGGATTATTTTTATGATCATTAAAGTCTAACGTGAGTATTTTAAACTGCTTTATTAAAACATTTTTGCCTTATTAATCAGAAAATATTTTTGAATGTTAATTTAACATTTTTAAAAAATCCTGTTTAAATGTTGAGCGTATTACTATTAATAAATGAAAATTACTGTTAATAAATTTAAATATTGTCAGCATATTACTATTAATAAAATAAACAGAGTTAATGTCAAAAACACAAGTATAATGATGTATGAGTCATGTATGACTTAATGATTAAAATGACAATTATTAAACTATAAATATCGGGGGATTGTAAATTATATTATTGGTTTCCAATATTCATGTAGGGTTTATAATTCTGCTCTTCAGTTTTGTTTTAAGAAAGTCTAAAAATAAAATAATTTTTAAATGCCTAAATTCCTCCCCAAATTCTATATAGTTTTAAGCAAAACAAATTTTAAAGAACTGAAATCCTACAGTAATGCTACGCATAAAAATATATTCGTGATAAAAATAAAAGTGAAGGAAATTTAATTCGTATATTTTCGAGCACTGTTTAAAAATTATTTACAGAAAAATTATTAAATTTCAATTAAATAAAAATGGCTCATTTAAAAATTAAAAAACTCAATTTAAAAATACAAAATGAGAAAGAAATGATAGAAAAGAAGGAAAAAACTCGATTCAGGTTTAACCTAAGAAGAGAAAACTCACCTTAGCGAACATGTTGAAGTGAATTCTTTCTTAGTTGGAGATGCTAATGCTGCAACAGCTGAGTGGGTATACCAATATTATTTTAGTTTGTTATTATTTACTCATTCTTTAATTTAAATTATGAATTAATACTTCAGAAACTGCATTAACATCAAGGGTCCTCCACTACACAATGAAAGATATGTATTTGAACTTGAATGGATCAATAGAAAGAATTTTTTTTTACGATTGAAAACTAGAACAAGATATTTTTATATATATATACAAAGAGAGAGAGAGTGAATTGATAGTAGGAATTGGAAAAAGTCGGAAACCGATTCGGAAAAACATCTAGCATCGCGTACCAGACAAGTCCTCGCGCAAGCGTCTCGGATTCCCGAGGCACACAGTGTTGGACACAGAAAAAGATTTCTTAAATTCCAGCTCTTTCATTACTTTCTTATTTTATTTTTTCATTCATACTTTTTTCGTTTTAAAGTACTTAATTTTTTAAATTTCCTCCAATACATTTAACATTAATTTTTCAATGTACTTCTATTATTTCGATTGTTTTTTCTTTAAATTTTAATTTTTAAATGCAGTTTCGGGCTAAGGCAAAGAAGCAATGTTTAACTCAGAGCTCAAAAATAGGAGGTGAAGTTTCCACATGGAACAGGAACTCCACTAACCCATTC